>CAUYQV010162377.1:0-29385 GCA_963574575.1 Galagoides demidoff | reverse complement strand
AACTCTATTACTGATGGATTCTACTGTATTTTGGAGCTCCTCAACTAACTTTTTCATTTCCTTGAGCTCTGCTATCTCTTTTCACATTATGTCCATATCTTTGGTGACTTGGGCTTTGAATTCATTAATTTCTTGAAACAACTTTAGAACTACTCTTTGGAATTCAATTTCTATCTTTTCTTCCATTCTATTTATGTTATTTGCAATCCATATTCTGAATTTGACTTCTGACATTGCTGCCAGTTGTCTATGCATGGCATCTTTAGTTGTATCTCCTTTGTCATTTCTTGGGGGTGGGGTTGATCTCTGGTTATTCATGTTGCCAGAGTTCTTCTGTTAGGTCTGCACCATGTTTATTTTCCATCATTTGTTTATTAGAACTGGTAGGGTGAGATTGAATTGGGGTTCCCAGGTAGGAGAGATAGCCTCTTACCAAAGTGCTAAGCTTTATAATTGTGGGTTATCTCCTACAACCATGCGAAGACCCCATTCAGAGTTTTAACCAGAGACTCTGAGGACATACTTGGTGAGATAGTGCAGGCTAGCTCTGTTTTGATATCAACCAACCTCTACCCTATCCTAAGAAACCACAGTATTAGATTTAAATCTCAACTGTGAAGAGATATGAACAGCTGTGGCACCCAGCCCCGACACCTTCAGTTCTTTTCCACTATAGAACTACTAAGGTCAACCTCAGAATATCCCTGAGTGGACAGCCCCAGACACAGGTTCCAATTAAATTGTCTCAGGTAATGCAAACCCTGCTCAGCAGATAGGGGTTCAAGGTCTCCAACAGTACAACTGGAGTCAGGGATCCACACTCCTGCTCACCAGACTCAGTTCACACTTTTGTCCGCTTCTCTGCTCACAGGCCCAGTTGGAGCCTGGCCATGCCCCCACCCACCGGTTTCAGTCCACACTCAGCTAGCCTCTGCTTCCCAGACCAGTTGAGTCAGGGGACCACGCTCCCACCTACCAGTCTCAGTCTACTGCCTGGCAAGCCTCTTTTCATAGGCTCTGTGGAGTCAGGGCACCTCATCTGCCCACACCCCACGTGGTAAGCCTCTGCTCACCAGCCCTGCTGGAGACAGGGGACCATGCCTTAGCCCTCAGGTCTTGGTTCACACCCAGCAAGCCATTGCTCAAGGGTTCTGTTGGAATCAGGAGACCACACCCTTGCTCTCAGGTCTCAGTCCATGCCTAGCAAGCTTCTGCTCACAGGCCCAGCAGGGGCTGGGGACCAGCCCTGTCTGCTATACTCAGTCCACACAGGGCAACCACTTTCCCACTGTGGATGCCATCAGAGCAAAGGGTTCTGCACTCCGTCCTGCCAGACACAGCCCAAACCAAGGGTGAATACCACCCCTGGCCAGGCATCGTCATAAGGGAACTGTTCCTCCTCCCTTTCTTCCCACACCTTCTTTCTTCCTGTTAGTCACAGATTTGGTCCTGATGGTTGGTGGTCCACACTATGTCCAGATCTCTCAGGACAAGACCAAACACTCTGTGCTCTGCATGGGGCAGAACTTTAGACTGCCATGTGAGGGGAAAGGGTTGACTGGGAGTTTGGACTTGTGGGGGAAAATATCTGTTCAATTTTATGCCTGGCAGGGTGGTGTCTAGGTTTATAAGTGGGACCTCCCTGGAGAAAGAGAACTGGAGTTTGGTGGCCTTCTCCAGAGAAGTAAAATGAGAGGTCTTTTATACCCTGCTCATTCACAGAGAGCCTGCGGCAGGCCCCCTACTTAGGTGAAGGGGTGTCCTATCCTCTAGTCTATAGGCTTTTGTACCTGAAATTTGTTTTACTGAATGCTCTTCCTTGGAGTTACAGCTTGATGAACTTCTTTCTTGGCTCAGCTCCCCACCTTTGGCTTCATAGAGTCCAATTCCGTCCAGTTTTCTTCCCTTGCTCAGGAGCCTCTGCCAAGGGTTGCTACCAGCTGGCCATCTTTCCAGAATTCCTGCTGAGGTTTTTTGTTGTTGTTTGTTTCAAGCATGTTTCTAATTGGCCATTGGAGCATCTTTATAATGGTTGTTTTAACATCCTTGTCAGGTAATTTCATCATCTGTGTGATCTTGATGTTGGCATCTGTTTATCTTTTTCCATTCCATTTGAGAGTGAAAGTTCATTCCAAGTTGCTGGTATAATGAGGACTTTTCTATTATATCCTGAACATTTGGGGAGTCTCTTGTGAGACTCTGGATCTTATTTAATTCTTCTTTTAGCAGTCTTCTGGTACACTAAGTTAGAAGGAGAAGGGATATGTTACCTTCTGATGGCCTTGTTGGGGTGGAAATCAAAGTTCTCCATTAGGCTTCCTCCTTTGATAACCTAGCTTTGAGGGGGCAAGGTACCTCATTAGTGCTCGGCACAGGTGGGAGTTCAGGTATTCCACTAGCCCTCCACCAACTCCATGCTTGTTGGGAAGGAAAGGTATGCTTCATTATTTTTTCTCAGGATGTGAGGGAGACTCATTACCACAATGATGGTGATAATTCTGGCTTACCACTCAGCCTTATTGACATTATTCTGGTATGGGGAGTGCTGGAACACCACATAGCCTGCCAAGGGTGAAAGTCTAAGCTTCCCACTCAGCTGCCACTGATGGGTGGGAGTGTGACTACTGCTTTTTCTGTGATATTTGGTTAGTGTATATATGGTAGTGTGTCAGGGGTCTCCACAAATGCTCCCAGGTTCAGCAATTCAGTAGAAGGATTCACAAAATAGCATATAGCTGTATTCACGATAAGATTTACTACCCATTACAGGGAAAAGGTAGAAACAAAATCAGCAAAGGTAAAAGCCTCATTGAGCGAAGTCGGCAGGAAACCAGGCATAAGATTCTAAGAGTTTCCTCTCAGTAGAATCACACAGAATGCACTTAATTCCTTCAACAGTGAACTGTGATAACAGTTATGAAGTTTGTCTACCAAGGAAACTCATTAGAGACCTAGGGCCTAAGGCTTTGGGAGAGGTCAGTCACATAGGTACATGCTGCTTACCATGTATCAAAACCCCAGACAGAAGGAAAGCAAGTATGCAGCATAAGCTGCAGTCTTTGAACTTAGTATAAAACTTAATGTGTTCTGCCTTTCTAGGCTTTTCTTTTTCTGGCTCTTTGGCTAGGAAGAGCAGGCTTTGGGGGTGGGAGTGTTGTCTGAGCCCATAGGCATTTCCAAGTTGTCTGTATCTCCTGCACCCAATCTGGGATATATGCTACGAAGCAAAAAGACAGTGAACTTGCTTCCATGTCCTTCAAGGTAGTAGCCAGTCTGCCTTGTCTCTACCTTTCAGAGTCTCCTTATATTTAATATATATATACACACTATTCAGGGTTTTTAGCTGTACTTTGTAGAAAAAAATTAGAAGTGCAACTACTCCATATTCTCCCCAAACTGGAAGTGGTTCTATTACTTTTATAATTAGGAGAAAAGCAATTTACTATTTTCATTTAGAAAATAAAACATATGTATATGACAGAGGGCTTACCATAAATACAGGGTCAAATTACCAACAGGAGGGAAAAAACATTATGATTTAATTCTACTTATTTCAATAGTAAAATGAATTTTCCCTCAGTTAGAAAAATAGTATATATTCATTATAAAAAAAAATGATTCTACCTTTTTTAACCTAATTTAATATGTTAGTTTTCTTTATTTAGTAAAGGGAAAGAAAATTCCAAAGTTAATAAAGATCGAAGAGTAGTGTGGCAGAAGATCAACATTGATTTAATTTCACCATCATTCTATAGAGAAAAATAAGAAAAGTAGAACTCTCAGGCAGCACCTGTGGCGCAAAGGAATAGGGCACTGGCCCCATATGCCAGAGGTGGCGGGTTCAAATCCAGCCTCAGCCAAAAACTGCAAAAAAAAAAAAAAATTAAAGAAAAGTAGACTTCTCCTATAGTTGAAATAAAACAGTTCCTCCATAAAAGACCCTGTAGGTAGTTTCCCATGCACAGTGTTAATAGAAACAGTAAACTCAGGCTTTTTAATAGCCCAAATCGTGCATAAGAGATTGTATCTTCTTAATCATGAAAGTGATAATTATAAATGTCCCTACCCACAGATTCTTGACTAATGAAACTATGTCTGAGATGAAAATTTTAGCATAATATATTGCTGCCTAATCAACATTCAATTTGAAACCTTAAACAAGAATATCAAATTGTTATTATGTTTCAGCATTTCACATTATGAGAGTAATTTCGTTTATTTGTTTTTTACATCCACAGTGACTCATAAGTAGATAAATTAATATCTCCTATGCTTCAAGAAATATTAATGAAATGTCTAGACAGTTACAGTCTTAACATTTACAACATAATAAAGCAAGCTTTGATCACCAATAAGATGTCTGTAATGAATTGTTTAATTCATTATATTCCTGATCTTTAGGAGACATTTTCCTTAGCAATGTGTTTATTTTCAAAGGGCAATAGACAGAGTTCTAGAGGCAGCCTTCCCGAAAATTATCCTCCTGACCTTGAGGAACTCAATCTCCCATGACCTCAATTTCTATTTGTAAAAATGAACTTACTAAATAACCAAAAGATAAATAAATTCTGTATTTCAGAGCTTCTATAATTTAATAGTTTTCAAACAATAGCCTATGGACCTGGGCTAGATTTTGACATCGTTTCCATCACTCTTCCACTTGCAAAATGAGAAATATAAGAATTATGTAGTACAGTGTTCATAAAGCCAAATGGAAAACCATGTTCTTCCTCTTTATTGATAGCTATTCTTACTTCTCTATATCTGCATTTATCGGTCTTGAAATTCTCAGAGCTTCATGATTCATACTGAAATAAGCTTCATAGAAAATTTACATTTAGCATTTCAAGTTTTATTGATAACATCAAAGTGGTAAGTTTTTTCTTGATACTATATAAATATTACCTCAAGAGCTCTGTTTTGAAATACCATTTCTAGTTTTAAATAACAGAAACTTAACCAGGCTAGCTTGAGCCAAAAGGGGGTAGGGGACAGGAAGGGGAAAGGTATCAAAAAGACACAGTATTTGACACAGGGTAATTAGTTGAATGTTGTTGAATCAGGAAATCCACAGACCTTATCCTTGTAGTATTGCCGTTTCATATGACTCTGTCCCAGTTTACATATTGCTCAGCTCCAAATTTCAAAATCTCAAGGTCAGATGATCTTATTGGCCTAACTTAGGCCACAAGTGCATCTCTAAGCCAATCAGTTCCACTTGGGGGATCAGGTTTGGCCTGAACTTGCCCTTGGGTACTGGCAAGGGTTCTCAGGGATGAGAGCCTCTCTATAGGCCAAACAGCCCCTCCTGAAGCATCTTCTATGCTGATAGTTAACAAAGTTAATTCTCTTCCTGGTAGGTTTCAAGGAAGACTCCTTTTCTCCTCTAAACGCTTTAATTAATTCACTATTCATTCACCTCCTCTATTCTTTAATGATAGTGACATTTAATCCAGCAATTCATTCATATTCTTCCTCTACATCCATATCTTAGCTCTTCAGATTTAAATTAATTTTAAATTCTACCAGCTGAAAAGGTAGTTTCTGCTCTCACTGTTACTAGCATGTATAAGAAGATTAAATAGTTCTAAATTGGTTCTAGGCTCTCAAATTTTGAAGTGTTTCATATTTTAAATTGCATTAGCTCTCCACTCCATTCAGACAAATATAAAAGATGTAAAGTCTCCATCTTTTTAATGGCCAAATAGTATTCCATAGCCTACATATACCACAGATTATTGACCCATTCATCAGTTGGTGGGCCTTTAGGTTGCTTCCACAACTTGGAAATTATGAATTGAGCTATAATAAACATTCTGGCACAAATGTCTTTGTGGTAAAATGATTTTGGGAGACTATACATTTTTTTACATTTACCTAGATACCTGGATGGAGTTGAAATGCATTCTTCTTAGTTAAGTATTGAAAGAATGGAAAAATAAATATACAATGTACTCAATACTAATATGAAACCAGTATATAAACAATAACATGCTCATGTGAACAATAAAACACAAATATGTTCTAGTACGGAGGTAGAAGGAGAAGGGAATGGGGAAAAGGAGGGGGAGGACAGTTGGCAGAAGGAGGGAGGGTGTGAGGCAGGATCTCACCTAATATGTATATTGTGAGCGTTAACACGCCCCCAGATGAGGGGCTCTTTTACAACTGGAACTTTATGTTTTATACTATTATTATTATTAAGTCAAATTACAACTAGAACTTTATGCTGGAAGTAAGAACAATGTAACCTAAAAATTTGTACCCTTATATTAATTTGAAATAAAATAAAGAAATAAATTAGATCTCCGCATTAATTTTTCCTTAAAATTACATTCTCTGAATTTGATTACATTTTAATAATTCCATTTCTGACATGAGTCACAGTTATTCATTTTTTGATGTGAAATAACACAGTTATTTCATTTTGTGTTATAAAATCTATAACCTTTTTTCTCCTTATGACTTCCCCATAAAATGTATAATTAGTATTAATAACAGCTATTATTTATACACGCAAGCACCATAAATGTAATATTTTATTTAATTCTCAAATCAACTTTATGGTTATCAAAACTTCTTTGTCCCAAAACAAAAAAATAGGCAAACTGTACATCATATGTTTAGCATACGGTTTCAGAAAATTACTGGCAGCAATCTGTTTAAAATCAGAATTTGTTGTGTGGTGCTCTGCCTCTGACACTAGTTTAACTCAGTTTCTGCTTCCTCAACAAGACTAAAGGATGAAACCTTACGACTCCAGCTAACAGCCACAGACATATCATTGTCCTTGATTTGTAGATGTGTGAATTTTTATTTCTGATTGATGGTTAGCATATCTAACATCTGGTACTATTCTCTCCTGATTTCCTCTGTAACAACTGATATGGTAATGATGCTTTTGCCTATGAGAAATAAAATTTCAAACATTAACTAGCCATCTGCCTGCTTTTCATTGTTATCGTGTGCATGTGTGTTTTGATAAGCTGCTCCAGTGATC
Source organism: Galagoides demidoff (assembly GCA_963574575.1). NCBI lineage: Eukaryota > Metazoa > Chordata > Mammalia > Primates > Galagidae > Galagoides > Galagoides demidoff. The sequence continues at coordinate 22,385 of CAUYQV010162377.1, read as the reverse complement.
CTTCCATTTTCCAGCTATGTACCACTTGCAATTCTGTTTTGTCTCTGAGTGGGCTCACTCTTTAATCATTCTGCTGGTACCTTTGCTATTTACTGGTGCCTATTGCTGCTAAAGGTCAATATGCCTAAGAAATGTGTTTAACCTGTAATAAGTATTATAATTACATCCATTGTGCAGACAAGGAAACTGAGACATAGTGATGTTAAGTGATTACTGTTAAGGACAGTAATCACTACTGAATTGGAACTAATCAATCAACATCCCTATTACATTTGATAGTAAAACTCAACAGAAAGCAAGCAGGTATGAGGGCGCAGGAGGCGAGGAGTAAATTCACACCTCACAGGTACAATGCACAATGTCCAGGTAAGAGGCACACTTACAACTTTGACTCAAACTGTACAAAAGCAATTCATGAAATCAAAACATTAGTGCCCATAATATTCTGATTTTTTTTTTTTTTGAGACAGAGTCTCACTCTGTCACGCACTTGGTGGAGTGCTGTGATGAATTTTTTTTTTTAAGTGCTTAAGGTCACATATAAAGTTAGTAGAAGATTTTATGTCCAGGCAGTTTGATTCTACAGCTGCACTGTTCAATAGAAATATAATAGAAGACTCATATGTGTAATTTTTAACTTTTTAGTAGCCACAAAAAATAGGAAAAGAAGAAATTATAATCATAAGTTTTAATCTAATATGTCCAGAATATTATTTCAATATCTAACTAATATGAAAACTAATGAGATTCTCACAAAGCTACGCATATTCTTGCCACACAATCCAGTAATCACACTCTTTGGCATTTACTCAAAGGAGTTCACACTTTATGTCCACACGAAAACCTGCACACACGTTTATAGCAGATTTATTCCTAATTGCCAAAACTTGGAAGCAATCAAGATGCATCCATGCAATGAAATATTATTTATTAGTGAAAAGACAAGCTATCAAGTCCGGAAAAGACTTGGAAGAAACTTAAATACATATTACTAAATGAAAGAAGGTAGCCTGAAAAAGCTACATACTATGCGATCCCAACTATATTGGGATCGTTCTGGAAAAGCAAAACTGTGGAGACAGTAAAAAAGTCAGTGGGTGTCAGTGGTTGGTGGGGAAGGAAGGATGAATGGGCAGAGGACCAAGGATTTGGGGGACATACTCTGAATGATATAATGGTGAATACATGTCACTATATATTTGCCCAAACCCACAGAATATTCAACACCAAGAGTGAACCCTAATGCAAGCTATGGAGTTTGGGTGGTAATGATGTGTCAATGTAGGTTCATTGCTTGTAACCGATGTACCACGCTGGAGGGGGATGTTGCTAATGGAGGGTATACAGGATATCTCTGTACCTTCCCTCTTCCTGCAAACCTAAAGCTGCTCTAAAAGAATAGTCTATAAGTGCTATCTCAGGTGGTGTTTCTAAAATTCCTGGGAACAGGTAATGCTTCAGAGTATCCTTTTGGGCCAGGCACAGTGGCTCACACCTGTAGTCCCAGCTCTCTGGGAGGTTTATGCAGGTGGATCCCTTGAGCTCAGGAGTTTGAGACCACCCTGAGCAAGAGTGAGACCCTGTTTCTTCAAAAACATAGAAAAATTAGCAAGGTAGCTTTTTAAAAACTGACATTTGTTTAGATAAATATATTAGTCTTTAACTAGAGTAAATTCAGCCCCTACTATATAAATATAAATGTTGAATTTCAAATGTCTCTGTATGTTTATATTATTGCTCTTATAAAACTCTTACTACAACTACATTTTAGGTTACCGGGGATTTGTCAAAAACCAATGGCTGAAATGCTATCTTTCATACTATTTTGAGATTGAAGAAAATGATATTTTCTAATAAATTTATAAATACTGTTCTAAAAGTGACAATTCTGTTGAGCTCCATTCGAGCAACTCCATAACCGCAGAGAAATAGAAAAATACTTTAGAAGATAAAAATTATTGCTATTTTTTCTGGATCAATAGAAGAGTTTTGTTAAATAGTAATAAAAATAATATACATTATGTAGAAATTGAATAAAATAGAAACAAATTACTAATAATATTTCTATTATATAATGTAGGTTTATATAGCACTATCTTGAGAATTATAATTAAAATTCTATCATGTTTCCATTTGAGCACTTATATACATAATTATTTAACTAATAGCAATAAAACTAAAAGAGAAAATATTCAAAATTATTTAAGAAAAATTCTTGCTCTGTTTCTGGATTATTTAAATAGACTTGTCAACAACAAAAATATGGTAATTGCCCTACTGACAGATAGAAAAATAATGAAAACAATTTACTGAAATATTTCACATATAAGTAATCCACGGTTACAAGACAGTACCTTAAAAATTATAGTTTTTTCTTAGCTTTCATTTGTGGCATGCAGTGGTCACTTAACAGCAATGAGACTGAGAGAAAATATCAAAATCACTTCAGAAGAAAGCAAAAATGCATTTTCTTGTGTTTCTGATCTTTGGAAATAGGTTTCTTGGAAGGCAGTATCAATTCTGGAGGTGCATTGCTTCTGTTTGCAGATAAAATCCAGCCCTCGTGAAGAGGTATTTCTTGTCAGTGAAGGATGTGCTGGGCCATGACCATCCCTCTATAGGAAGAATTGTTGTGGAGGTCCCCACTGGCTTTCCAGAGAAGAGAAAACAAGATGGCCACTTCTCAAGAGCTTTCTGCAAGCCCCATCAGTGACCTTCTCAAGAGCTTTCTCTAAGCCCCATCAGTGACCTTTGACATCTGACAGGATGGTGAGGATGAGATAGGAGAATAGGGATAGGGCAGCTCCTTCTTGTCCAAGTGGGTTGAAACTGGCATAATTAAATGACCAAGATCATCTGTGTCATCATTCCTCCATTTCTGAGGCTGTATATCACTCAGTGTTATCCAAGAGGGTCCTGAGCTTCTGGCAGCATGAGGAGTACCAGGGGAAGCTCAGTCTCGCTGTTGTGAGAGAATTACTGTGTCACAATGGAATTGACTTGATGGAGAAATCTGGTTCACACTAGGCATAAATTCTGGATCCCTGAGCCATCCCAGGCTATATCTTCCTTCTTGGTACCAGGGGATCCAGTACCTCTCACACCTCAGCCAAATACTCCTCTTAAAATATCAGAGACATAAGTATAATTCTTGAAAAGTTGATATTTAAGTTCTTCCTAAATCAACATTTCTGAAATATGGATTTTATTTTCTTTAGTTATCAAAGTTTTCTTAGCCAATAGATCTCTCAACTGAATATCAGAGCCAAAGATTGGTAAGACCCAAAGATTCTGATTTTTCTAGAAGAGTTTTGGTTTGAATTCTGAAGGTATCTAGGTCTTGATGTGCATGAATGATCTTTTCATCTGCTTTGTAAAGATTTCTCTTTCTTTCTACAGTAAATCACTTCACTGTGATTCATTGACTCAATGGGCATGAAGTTAAATATTGCATAATAATTTCAACTTACTGATACAGGTTAGTAATAATTTTTTTTTTGCAGTTTTTTTTTTGGCCGGGGCTGGGTTTGAACCCGCCACCTCCGGCATATGGGGCCAGCGCCCTACCCCTTTGAGCCACAGGTGCCACCCAGTAATAATTTTTAATTTCTGCTTAAGCTCTAGAATCTCACTTTCTCACTATCACTTCACTGAAGCTAGTGTAATTTTGAGACTTTTAATATTATCTGTAAGTGCATTTGTTATTTTGACTTCTTTGATAATTTAGTATATATTTGGTTGCTTTTTCCTTCGAGAATGTTTCTTCAAAACTCCATTTTAATAACACAGGTATAAATCTTCATTACCTCGGATTAGGCAATGGCTTCTTAAATATGAAGGCACAGGCAACAAAGGGAGAAACAATACATTTGAAAAAAATTAACTTGAATTTTACCAAAAGTAAAAACTTTTGTGCAGCAAAGAACGTTATAAAAAAATTGAAAAGACAACCCACAGAATGGGAGAAAATATGTGCAAATTATAGATGTAATAATGATCGAGTGCCTAGAATATATAAAGAACTCTTACATGTAGATGACCCAATTAAAAATGGCCAGAACAGATGCATAGACATTTCTCCAAAGAAAATGCACAAATGGTCAATAAGCACATAAAATGAAGTTCAACATCATGAGTTGCTAGGGAAATGCAAATCCAAACCACAATGAAACATCACCTCACACCCTCTACCATGGCTATAAAAACAATTTTTAAAAATGGGAAATGACAAGTACTGGCAAGGATGTGGGAAAACTGAATCCTCATTACCCACTAGTGGGATGTAAAATAGTTCAGCCACTGTGAAAAACAGCTTCCTCAAAAAGAAAAGACAGAGTTCCTACAGTAGATGACCCAACAATTAACTCTTAGGAATACAGTGTATATCCAAGAGAATTGAAAATGTGTATTCAAACAAAAACCTATACGTGAATGTCTAGCATTATTATAATAGCTGCAAAGTGGAAACAAGCTAAATGTCCACAAGTGGATGAATGTAGATAAAAAGTGGTAGACCCCCCCCCACAAAGAAAAGTGGTAGACCCAAGCAAGGGAATATCATTCAGCTATAAAAAGGAATGAAGTATTGATATTTGCTTATAGCCTGGATGAACCTTGAAAATGCTATGCTAAGTGAAAAAAGCCACACAAAATGCCATATAAGGTTTGGTTCCTTTTACATGATACGTCTAGAATAGGTGAATCTGCAAAGACAAAACATAAGATTAGTGTTTGCCAGGTGGAAGGGGAGACAGGAATAAGAGTGACTGCTTAATGGGCAGGAAGTTTCTATTCGTGGTGACAAACATATTCTGAAGTTAGATAGTAATGATGGTTGTGTAACACTGTAAATGTACTAAAAACCACGAGTTTTTACACTTTAAAATGGTTAATATGAGCCAGCTGTGGTGCTTCAAGCCTATAACCCTACCACTGTGGGAGGCCAAGGCAAGGTGGGATGATTGCTTGAGCTAAGGAGTTTGAGGCCAGCCAGAGCAAGAGTGAGACGCTGCCTCTGCTATAATAAAAAGAGAACAATCAGCCCAGCATCATTGGCCTATGCCTGTATTTCCAACTAGTGGAGAGGCTGAAGCAGGAAGATCACTTGAGCCCAGGAATTTGAGGTTGCCATGAGCTAGGCTGATGCCACTGCACTCTACTGGGAGTGACAGAATCTAGCTCTATCTCAGAAAAAAAAAAAAAAAGATGAAAATGATAAATATTGTCTCAATTAAAAAATTAATTAGCCGGGTATCATGGCAGGCACCTGGAGTCTCAGCTACTTAGGAGGCCGAGGTAAGAGGATGTCCTAAACCTAAGAGTTTGCGGTTGCTGTGAGCTATAATGGTAGAGTGGCCATGGCACCTACCCAGGGTGACACAGTGAGACTGTCTCAAAAAAAAAAATTTTCATTTTGTTAATCTTCTACACAATCTCCATTGTCTGATAATTATATCGAATCCCCTGATCCTTTTAATGTTCTATTCAAGAACAGCAGCCCAATCTATCTTCCTTTGCAAGTTTTTCTGTTTATTCCATCCACTCACTTTCTTTATCCTATAATGGATTTATGCATTCATGATAGGCTTTCACCCAAACCATCTTTTATAGTCATCTTAAATTTTTCTTCATTCCTGTATTTTTAAGACTGTTTTATTTGGAGCCACTATAACTTGCGTCTGATGCATCCTCTGAACTTGGCCTAAATGCTTGGTTTTATCTTCAACATCTTTCTCTCGATCCCAAGTAAAGAATTGTTTATTTCCAGATTTTTTTATGTCCACCAGTTTTCATATTTATGATAATTTGTTCTCAAGTCTGGCTTACATTAAAGCAGATTGAAATCTTCTGAATTCTATTTGAATGAGGCCAAGCCCATTAACAAAAAAAAAAGATATCTTCCAAAAGAGTAGAAGCTCCAATAACTAGTCTTGTGTGTTTATTGTCATAAAATTTTTAATAATTAAAAATATGACTATGACTAAAAATATCACTATATCCCACAACTATTGGTGGAGAACTGCATTAAGGTTTGAAAAGCATTACCCTCATAAAACCTTTTCATGCTTCAGGTATAAGCCAAAGTGCCTTGTCCTCAGAAAGGCTTTTATAACTCCACAACCTGAGTCAGGTCCTTGACTATGAACTTCACTGAAGCTCCCTTTCTTCAAAGATGTGTCATAGTTTATAATCACATGCTCATGTCCACCTGGAGGTAGCCATTAACCTGAATTTGGTGTTAAGCCTGCCCTTATCTTCTTTAGACCTTACCACACACATAGGTAACTCTAAACAATATATTACTATTTTCTCTATTTTTCAAACTACATCAATTAAATCATACCATATGTGATTCTCTGTGAACTTCCTTTTTTTTTTTTTTTGAGACAGAGTCTCACTCTGTGCCCTAGGTAGAGTGGCATGGTGTCATCGTAGCTCACAGCAACTTCAAACTCTTGGGCTTGAGCAATCCTCTTGCCCCAGCCTCGTGAGTAGCTGGAACTATAGGTGCCTACCACCACATCCAGCTAGTTTTTCTATTTATAGTAGAGATGGGGCTCCCTCTTGCTCAGGCTAGTCTTAACTCCCGAGCTCCAGCAATCCACCCGTCTTGGCTTCCGAGAGTGCCAGGATTATAGGCATGAGCCGCCTTGCTGACCTCTGTGACTTACTTCTTTGCTGTCTTTATATTTTAAAATTCATTCTTTTATTGTGTGTAGTTGTAGTATATTCATTTTCACTGTTGTACAAAATTCCACAGCACAGACAGATCACAATTTTCTAATCTACTTTAATGTCAATAGAAATTTCAATTGTGTCAATGTTTCTTTCTGCTGGAAATTATTTGGGCTATTGTGGAATGAAATTGCTTATATGTGTCTCACCTTACATGTGCAAAGAATTTTTTTTTTGTTTAGTTTAAACTTAGTAGAATTGCTTAGTATGTTCATGATACACTTACATGCTTATTTGACTTTACTGCGTGATGCTTTCTAAAGTTCTTGGCTTTCTAAAGTAAATGACTTTCTAAAGTTCTTGTAGCAAATTGCATCTCCATCAGCAATCTGTGAGTTTACATTGCTCTAAATTCTTGTCAAAACTTGCTATTATTATTTTATTTTTATATTTATCCAGTCTGATGAGTTCAAGTGATTTCTCCTTGTGGTTTTAATTTGCCTTTCCCTGATTATTGATGAGATTGAGTCTCTTTTCCTAGATCTCTGCACATGTAGATTTCGTCTTCTGTGAAAAGTCCTTTTGCCCATTTTCTATCAAATCATTTATTTGTCTTTTTCCTTATTGATTGGCAAAGATTACACATAATTCTAAATATTAATATTTTTTGCATTATGTATGTTGTGATCATTTTCTCCCAGTCATGGTTTTTCTTGTCATTTTTATCATGTATTTTGTTGAACAGAAGTTCTTAATTCTAATGACAGTTAATCTATTACTTTTTTTTAAATGGATTGCTCTTTTTGTATTCTTTTTTTTTTTTTTTTTTTTTTTGTAGTTCTTGGCCGGGGCTGGGTTTGAACCCACCACTTCCGGCATATGGAGCTGGCACCCCACTCCTTTGAGCCACAGCCACCACCCGCTTTTTGTATTCTATATAGGAAATTCTTCCCTAACCTACGGTCATAAAGATGTCTTGTATTTTCTTCTATAAGTTTTACCCATCATACTTAAGTATTCGATCCATAGGAAAGCGAATTTTGATTATGTTGTGGGGTAGAGATCCATTTTCATATGAGTTTAATTTTCTCTTGTGTAAAACAAATCTTGAGGTAGGCAATCCAGCAATCTACTCTGTTGTGAATGCTCTACAAAGACACTCTCGGACAGACGAACCAGGAGAAATGCATGCACTAGCTTATAGGAACATTATTCATAGCTGCAACATACTGAAAGTGTCCCAAATATCCAGGAATAATAGAGTGGATAAATACAGTGGTGTATATACTGACAACAGAATACCACACAGCAGTAGAAATGAAAGATCTACAGCCACACATGTAAAAATAAAGAAGTCTTTCTAAAACAACTAATTTTGAGTAAAAAAGCAAACTATAGAAGAATAAATAACGTAAGAATTAATAAATAAATAAGGTTGGACATTTCCACTTGCATGTTCTGTAATGCCTCAGACTCAGTATGTCTAAAACTTAACTCCTCACGTATGTTATTTATTCTTACATAAATAACTCACAATTTATATAACACTTAATAATAGAAAAACTTAAATAATATGTTAGAGTTATGTACATAGTTAAACTATAAATAGAAGCAAGAGATTGGCTAATAAGAATTCAGAGCAGGGATTGTGCAGTGCATGAAATCAGAAACAGACCCATGGGGGCTTAAGAGCTGTTAGTAATGTTCTCTTTCTTCAGTAAGTGGGACATGTCTCCTCTTTCTTTCCAATTCCAAGTACTCCATAACATTGCCCCCACTGCAGGCTCCCTGAAGCCCACATCTAATGCTGTCACATTTGTGAGCTTTTCAACCTTCCAATCATCCTTTGAGCATTGGAGTTCCCAGGATTTTTTTCTTGGCCTTATCTCATGCCATTGGATGATTTTAGTGGGTGATTTCACCCCTCCCCACAACTGTCAACTTCCACTTATGTGGTGATGACTCACACACTTCTGTCTTTCCTCAACTCTAGACCTACATATACAGCTACTGATTGGACATTTCCATTTGCATGTTCTATAGTGCCTCAGACTCATCCTCTGCCAAACTCCCCCTCCTACCAGCTTCTCCTACTAACTTAGTTGCCCATGGTCGGTATTTAGAAATCACCCACTGGTACACCTTTTCTCTGATCCCTTCCCCCATTACAATCAGTCACATGAAGTCCTGGCAATACTACCTCACTTACATCTTTTACATACTACATCTCACTTACTGGGAACATTTGGCAACACATTGAAAGTCCTACATAATGTATTGTGGGTTAATTCACATGTTGAACAGGAGCATCCCGAGCCTCAGAATGTGATATTATTTGTAAACAGAGTCATTGTAGATGTAACAAGTTAGGGTAAGATAAGGTGATACTGATCTATGATGGCTGTAATCCAATATGACTGGTTTCCTTATATAAAGGGGAAATTTGGACAGAAATACATGTGTGCTCACAGGAAGAACCTCACGTGAAGATGGAGTTAGAGATTGGAGTGATGCAGAAGAAGCCAAGGAACCCCAAGACTGCCAGAAAGCCACCAAGAGCTAGGAGAGGGGCAGGGAACAGTCTTCCTCAGAGCCCTTAAAAGGAGCCACACCTGCAGACAACTTGATCTAGGAACTCTAGCCTCCAGAATGGTGAGACAATAAATTTCTGTTTTTTTAGTCCAGTCATACTTTGCTCAGCAGCCCTAGAAAACCAATATAATTAACATATATGCTCTTTGATCAGAATTTTTACACCAAGTAATCAACCTTATGAAAACAGTTGCACAAGTGAACAAAGGAATTCATATAAGGATATTGACAACAGTAGTATTTATCTTTTTTTTTTTTTTCTGAAACAGAGTCTTATTTTGTTGCCCAGGCTAGAGTGCCATGGCATCAGCCTAGTGCACAGCAACCTCAAACTCCTCTGCTCAAGTAATCCTCCTGCCTCAGCCTCCTGTGTAGCTGGGACTGCAGGTGCCTGCCACAACACCTGGCTAATTCTTCTATTTTTAAAAGAGATAGGGTCTCACTTTGCTCAGGCTGTTCTTGAACTCTTGACCCCAAGAAATCCTTCTTGACCTCCCAGAGTGCTAGAATTACAGGTATTGGCCACTCAGCCAGTGGTGTGTGTTATTTACAACAGGGAAAACATCTCAACTGTCTTACACTTAGTCATCTCGTCCCTGGGAGAAAGCTTCGTAAATGATGGTATATACAAGTAATGAAAAGTCATGTAGCTTTTCAAAGTGATGATGCTATTTTTAGAGAAAAAGACACTCACAATATACTTTAAATTGCTTAAAAGAGACAACAAAAAACTATATTTTACAAGCCCATTTTTCTGCAACTTAATTTTTTTTATTAAATCTTAGCTGTGTGCAACAATGCAATCATTGGTTACAGTGTGGTGTTTTGATATACAATTTGAGATATTTTCATAAAACTGGTTAACATAACCTTCATATCACTTTCTTAGTTGTTATGTCAAGACATCTATATTCTACTTTTAGAAAGATTCACTTGTACCCTTGTAAGATAAACCATAGAGGTGATCCCTCCAATCACCCTCCCTCCATCCAACCCCCCCCCACCCGCCGCCTCTGCCCGTATTCTTAGGCTATAATTAGGTTATAGCTTTCATATGAAAGCTATAAATTAGTTTCATAATTCCACAACTTATTTTTATGTGTTAAATTGCATAGGGAAAAGTCTAAAAGTATATCAATATATTTATAGTGGCTGAATTTCAGAAAAATTTACATTTTTCTCTTTCTGCTTATTCATACTTTTTAAAGAGATGTGATTAAACAATTAACCTGCAAGGCTTTCTTGTTTTCTCTCTCCCATTAATCTTTTATAAGGATTGCCTAACTAGATTCACAATTCCTCCATACTTTGGGAAGAAAGAAGAAAGGGTAGGAAAAACAGGGAAGAGAGAGGAGAAAAGGAAAGTTAAATTGATCTATTAAAGAACTAGGATAAAAAGATACATAAATTTAGAAAGCAAAATGTCTAGGCTGGGCATGGAGCTCGCGCCTGTAATTCTCGCACTCTGGGAGAATGAGGCAGAAGAATCCCTTGAGCTCAGGAATTTGAGACTAGCCTGAGCAAGAGTGCAACTCTGTCACTACTAAAAATAGAAAAATTGGCCAGCACTGTGGTGGGTGCTTGGAGTTCCAACTACTTGGAAGGCTGAGGCAGGAGAATCACTTGAACCCAGGAGTCTGAGGTTGCTGTGAGCTAGGCTGATGCCATGGCACTCTACCCAGTACAACAGAGTAAGACTCTGTCTCCAAAAAAAAAAAAGAAATGGTAGCTGGGTGCGGTGGCTCACACCTGTAATCCTAGCACTCTGGAAGGCCAAGGAGGGTGGATTACCTGGTCTCACGAGTTTGAGACCAGCGAGATCCCATCTCCCAAAATAGCCAGGTGTTGTGGTGGGTGCCTATAGTCCCAGCTACTTGGGAGGCTGAGGCAAGAGAATTGCTTAAGCCCAAGAGTTTGAGGTTGCTGTGAGCTGTGATGCCATGGTACTCTACTGAGGGCGAGAAAATGAAACTGTCTTCAAAAAAAAAAAAAATGGAAAGCAAAATATCAGTGTGAACTGTGGGAGAAAGTCTGGGGAGGTAGAGTTGTGAATGAGACACTCCAAGCAATACAGAGTACAAGAGAATTGGGGAAGAGAAAGGATTATACTAGGATTATACTCCTAGGGATTCTTAGGGATTATAAATGAAGTCCTTTTAAAAGATTTTCAAGAAATACAAGTTAAAGCTCAGAATTCCATTTTAAAATTATGTTTAGCTGGTTGAATTGTGATTCTCTGAATATAATATCATAAAGAGAAAAGACTCAGTTTGTTTAGGGTTTGTAAATTTTACATTACTTTTACTCTACAACAAACATATGAATTCCAGTTTACAAACTGAAACACACCAGAAATGCTACTTTATTTTCCAGTGTTTGAACTTCATTTTTATTTTTTGTTATTATTCCAACTAGCAGCAGAAACAGCCTCAGGCAATCGAGTTTTCTATTTGAGATAGTATTTAAGTAGAGGTAGGGTAAGCAGAGGCTTAGAAAAGGTTGAGGTCCATGTAGAACATGTCTAGGACAATGATGTCTTTCAAGACCAGCATCATTGCATCTGGCCTTAAGATGTGCATGATCCCATCTGTACCCCCAAGTCCATGTCTTTTCCAGTCTGGTCTCTTTGCCGGGCCCTTGCTGTTCTTGAGGCAAGAGAAGCACTCACTGGGCTCCTCAACCACAGGGTTGTGGGTAAACTCTGGGTTCTTGTCACTTCCAGGGTTCAATATATAACTGGGTAGGGACCCACAGATCCACTGAGGCCACCTGATGAGATTCTATCATTCCCAGATCTTTCCAGGGTTTCTGCTGTTGCCTCCCCACCTCCCCCCAACTTCCTTCCAACACACATAGCATGGATTTGACCTCTTTCTCAAAAACACTGATATTTAACTTTCTAGCAGGAGCTCTAATTCTCTCTCTTCCCCTTGGCCCTGGAAAATCTTGCCACATCTTCATGTTATCCAGATTCTTCTTAGGCCTCTGAACATTTCTTCACTTGCTTTCCTCTCCCCTAGACATTTGTTCTGTCATCTGCCCATGAAATATTCAGCTTTCCAGCATTCCATCTTTAGCTCACTGTCTTTCTCAGTTTTCCCAGGTTACCTCTTCCACTCCCAAGGATTTAACTGCCACTTCTGTGTTAATGACTCCCAAATCTACAGCTTCGGTCCAAAATCAACACTTGGTTGCTATACATCTCTTCTTGATCTCCCACAAGCCAATAACAACTCAACTTGTCCCAAACTCTATATATCTTCTGCAAACCTTTTTTTTCCCTCTCACATTCTCTCTCTCCATTGGTGGACATAATTATAAACTGCTCAGTTATTGAAGCTGCTCAGTAGAGCTGTTCTCCATCTGTCTAGGATGCGGAAATAGGGAAGCAAAAGGGGCTTTTTCACTTAGGTGTCACTGCAGGTGGTATCTCTGAATCTGCACAGCTCAGAAGACTGAGCACGTCACTTTCCAGACCTTCAGGAAAAACAGGCAGTGGTACACCCACAGGTGTCCTTGATGGAGAAGAGCATTTAACCATTGTTGGAACTTTTTGGAAACTGAGTCAGTTTTATTATTGTTTTCAAATACTAAAGAGACTGTACACCTTTTTTTTTTTTTGCATGCATGTGAAATGGTATACTCCTGTTGCCTTCTTTCTTGGTATGCCAGTGAAAACTTGGAGGCCGTTAGCCTCCTCTCCTTATTCTCAACAGCTAAAGCCAAATCATTCTACTATTCCTCATTTCTGTGTCTCTAATCATGCTCTTCCCTCTGCTTGGAATTCTTCCTACTTTATACACACACTGTATCTGGTTTACCCCTTCTTTGTAAGATTCAGCTTAAATGTCACCTCCCCCAGGAAGCCGCCTCTGTTCACCCAAGGTTCAGTCATATGCCCCTTCTTGGACTTCCATAGTGTCTTCTAAATACTGAATTTCTGCATTGACCACATTGTCTGACTAATTTGTTCATGATTCTGTCTCCCCCATTTACTCGGTGCAAAGCAAAGTTATCTTATTCATTTTCTTTCTTTTTTCTTATTTCACTGAGATCTCAGGAAATATTACTCATTTTCATATCTCCAGAAGCCAGAGAAATACTTGTCACAACACATTTGAGAAAGGTGTTTATATTATGTTGAGATATAAGTATTAAATTCTATAGAACACTTCTTTTTGCAGGGAAAAATATTTGGAGCATGGCCTTAATGTCTCCTTCTATTTCCTTTCCCTGCCCGTTAAAAACCTTTATGTGAACTTTCTACATGTCTATTTAAGGCCTGGGGTCAGCATTCACCCATGCTGCCTTGATTCTACAACACTCACAAAGTGAAGGACGCTTTTGAGTTTTACTGAATGTTCTTCCACAGATCTCTGCAGAGCTTTTGTTTTGTCAAGACAGTGACTGAGAGTCTGGTATTCAATTGTTATTTCATTCATTTAACTATACTACAGTAAATAGTGATAGAATTCAGAACTCTGAACTCACACAGTGTGGAATTTTTAAAAGGCATTTGAAATGCCTGACAGAGGAAGCAGGGACATTTAAAATATATATGACAGGGAATCAAATTGTGAAATATTCTGTCTGGAAACTTCATCAAAGAGATGTGGTCTAAAATGATTCCTAGTCTAGGGAAGAAAATACAATCTGTTCCTCTCTATCACTGCCATTTACAAATCTCCACCAAGTCTTACAGACAATTTCTTCCCAGTGTCTCTCATAACCAACTCTTTCTTTTCATTTTAATTATAACAACTTTATGAATGTTTCATCATGTCATGTGATATCTTATACAGTGATTCTTTAAATAGTATTCTAATCTTGAATAGCAAAAGAGCTGGAAACACTGGTGTGTTGGTAAATGTTTCACAATCAGCTCTCTGGAAAAAGAAGCTCTGTTTGTAGCACTTGCCAATTTCCATGGTGTAAATACTCCCACTGAGGCAGATCTCAAGTTATTAACTTGATGAGACTGCATGAGGACTTGGGGGGCAGGGGACCACTGTTGGCTCTCAAGAGCCAATGCAACCTAGCTGGATGATTAACTTTCCCCAATCCGCATTCAAATCAGACTACTATCAAATTCTGCAATGCACTCACTCAGGCCTCTACTGCCTACCATGAAAATAGAAAAGATCACTTTAGTCTGTCCACTTTGCCCTATTACTACCCTCAGGCCTCTACTGCCTACCATGAAACTCACTCAGGCCTCTACTGCCTACCATGAAAACAGAAAAGATCAGTCTGTCCACTTTACCCTATTATTACAAATACTATGTTAGGCCACTTGATTGGAGACTACATTTGCCCTTAAACGATATCCCTACTTCCATTCCTGCCCCTACATTCCTCTTCATGTACCACTTGGAGTGATTTTTTTTTAAATTCTGATTTGATGTGTCACCTGCAGGGAGGCAAGTTTGTACCACACAAAGGACTATGCCAGTAGTGCAGCATGAAGTTGTATAGTGCCCAGGATGTACAAACATACTCAGCATCCCGACCTCTGCTTCAAATTCTCAGGGATTTCCCATTACACTTGGAGACTTCAATAATATTTATGTTTGTATAATACATGGTCTGACATGGCCTCTAAAGATTTGCACAATCTGATGCCAGCTTCTTCTCTTGATCGCTCTGTGCTGTTCTCTTTCTGACTGCCTTCAATTCCCCTGCCACACCAAGTTTTTCCCAGGATTCCCCCAGAACTCTCTTCTCCTTGTTCTTCCCCTGGCTAATCCCTCTTGCTCAAGTCTCTGATCACCAGACACTTTTATTTATTTATTTACTTTTAAGATAGAGTCTCACTCTCTTGTCCTGGGTAGAGTGCCTGGTATCATTATAGCTCACAGAAACCTCAAACTCTTGGGTTCAACTAATCCTCCTGCTTCAGCCTCCCAAGTAGCTGGGACTACAGGTACCCACCACAACGATCAGCTATTTTTAGAGATGGGGTCTCACTCTTGCTCAGGCTGGTCTCAAACTCCTGAGTTTAAACGATCCAGCCACCCACGTCCAGAATGTCAGGGTTACAGGTGTGAGCCATTGCACCCAGCCACAAGACACTTTCTAAAGAGATCTTCCTTGAATCCTTTAATCTAAATTAAGTCCCTCAATTAGTCTTTTTCGTGGCATATTTTTTTCCTTCAATGTTCTGTGTCAGGAACTAAGTGTTTTGGTATCAATGATGGCAGTTTTTATGACCAGAAAAATACCAATTTGATTAATTTAGTTTTAGATATCAATATTTAATTTAAGGTTATAAGATTAAATATCTATTTATCCTTAAGATTTTAAATTCAAAATAAAAATAAAATCATTCTGCTAATTAATAAATAAGACTTCAGCAGTCACATTTAAAGGAGCCTTTGAGTAATGTGTGAGCCCACTTACAAACTTAATTTTAGTTCCTTAAATATTTGAAATTGCATTCATAAACTTAATATACTTGCTTTTATTTCAAGTCATTAAGTTGTCTAACAAAAAGAATTTAAGTAACTTTAATATGTGATACTTACAAATATCATGAATATTAGGTTTTCTTACATATTCCAATGCTGTGTTTTAAGTTGAGTATAAGTTTCATATACACTGGACATACAGTCAGAAGTTACCTCATTATCCAGTTATATATTATAAATTAAAAGTATAAAGCAATTCTCTTTGATTTGCTGATACACTAATTCTCTTAATCATTATGTGTACTATAAACAGTCAACACATCCCTATTATTCCTCTACTTAGCACAAATATATGAATACTTTAGGTTTGAGTGAATTTGTTGTAATAATTTACCTTTTTTTTTTTGAGACAGTCTGTCACCCTCAGTAGAGTGCCATAGCTCACAGCAACCTCAAACTCTGGGGGTTAAGCAATTCTTTTGCCTCAGCCTCCCAAGTAGCTGGGACTACAGGCACCCACCACAATGCCCAGCTATTTTTTTTGTTGTTGTTTAGCTGACCTGGGCTGGGTTCGAACCCACCATCCTTGATATATGTGGCTGGCACCGTCATCACTGTGTTACAGGTGCCGAGTCCATAATTTACTCTTTTAACTTTATTTTCAATTCCAGATCTTCCTGGAATTAACATGGGCAGATGAAGCAGTCAATGATACAAACCTTTAAGAAGAAAGCACTGAGGATACAAATTGACTCATGATTTTCTTGAGCCTCAGGAGTTTGTGTTCCCTCAACACACCTAGGTCATTATTACTGGGATTTGATTGCCAGAAAGGATCCCATATCCACTTCCCTTATTCCAGTCAAATTTGGGTCTGTAAACCCTCTCCCAGGTTGTTTCACTTTGAGATTAGGTTCATTTACTCTCTAAATGGTTTTATTCTATTCTGGATTATCTTCTTATTATCTAGAAGGCAGGGCTCAGCTCTTACTGATACTTAAATAGAATCCAGTTGGATTCCACGTATGTCCTTATAATAAGTTTTATATATTTCTATTCATGACAGCAAGATCAGTCTTGATGATAGGAATGGATCTCAAGCTACAAATTCAGGTCTGCAAAATCGCTTACATTTTTTTGATATATAACTCACCTTAATTAAGTTTTTTTTTTTTTTCTGGACAAACACAAGGCATTGTTTTTTGCTACAAGGCAGAACATGCAGGAAGAGGCTGGCAGGGACTCCTGGCATTAAGGGTCCAGGAAGATGTTATCCATTCCCTTGAGTTTTTCCTTCTGGGGGCATGCCTACTGTAATCTGGGAGCACTGCAGCACCAGCTGCAACAATAGTGGATGGCACTGAGCAGCCCCAAAACAACACAGTGCTGGTGGAGGTAAAGAAAATGAAGGTAGCATGGTCCTACTCGGAATGGAAGGACTGATGGGTCTTTAGTGTTCCCAGCACTTCCTGATTGAGCTGTGACCCCCAGTTCCTCCACGGATAGACCCATTTCAATAGAAGAGCCCTGGTGCCACCATTTTCCTTTTTTTTTTTTTTTTTTTAAGGAACAGAGTCTTGCTCTGTCACCCAGGCGGGAGTGCAGTAGCATCATCATAACTCATTGCAACCTCAAACTGTCAGCTCAAGTGATCCTCCTGTCTCGGCCTCCCAAGTAGCTGAGACTACAGGTGCTGCCACTACAATGCCCAGGTAATTTTTCTCATTTTTTTTGTAAAGACAGTTTCTCACTATGTTGTTCATAGTGAGTGTTGGTCTCGAACTTTCCTGCTTTGCTTCTGTAAGTGAGAGGATTATAGGAATGAATTACCACACCTGGTCTAATTATTTCCTATATTCACCAACTTTCTATATCCCCGAATTTATATAGTTATAGCTTCTATTACTCACTTATTGAAAACTGGAGCATCTTTCTGAATATCTTACTTTCTTTGCTAAAAATATCTTTTTCCCCCTATCATAACAAACATTTACCCCTCTTTCAAAATACACACAACCTTTCATGATTGACCTCACTTGTCTATTCACTCAATTTCATTCATTCCTCAAGTTAACAATAAATACTGATCAGAGAGACAATGTATTTGACATTCTAGGCAGTAGGGATACAAATGTAAACAAGATGGAGAAGCCCTCTGTCCAAATAAATCAATACATAAGTGATTTATTTTCAAATAGTTATAAAGAATATTAAAACACAGTCATAGGGAAGTATGAGAGAAAATGATTGGAGGACAACATTAGACGGTGATTTAGGAAAGGCCTCTCTAAACCTGTTTGAGCTGAGACCTGAGTAATGAGAAAATGTGAGGATGGAACATTTCTGGCAGGAGGATGAATAAATGTGAAGGACCTGATGCAGGCATTGGTTGGTGTATTCTGGAAAATCAAGAGTGAGGCTTGTAACTGGAGCTGGGGGAACACAGAGAGGAGCTGTGGGAGATGAGGGCAGAGATCCAGATCAGGCTGGGCCCTACAGGACAAGAACAGAAGTGTGCATTTTGTTCTGAATGTTCCGAAGTGCCCTTTCGGGCACTTAGGAGTCTTTGAGACTGGACTGTGTCATGGTCTGATGGACATTTCAAAAAACTTATCTAGTTACTGAGTTCTGACTGGACTGCAAAAGCAGAAAGACCAGGTCCCAGGTAACTGCGTAACATGAGATAATGATAACTTGGCAAGAGAGAAGTGAACAGATCGGACATCTATTTTTGAAGTAAAGCCAGCAAGCCTTGTTGATGGGCATGAGAATGAAGGCTGGGCTAGATGGGGAAAGAGTAGAATCAAAGATGATTTCTAGAACTGGATCAGTGGTGCCAAATATTGAAATGTGCAAGCAGGGAAGAAAAGATTAGGGTGGAGGAGGGAGGTAGGACTCAAACATTCTATTTGGTTCATGTCTGCCATGCTTATAAGACATCTAGATGCAGACCTCAAGTATGTCCCCAGAGCCCAGAGGAATGGCAGAACAGGTGGTGGGTAAAAGAGCAGACTTATTCAGTTTTAAAACCTGACTCCTCCAAGCTACAGGCTTGAACAATTTATTTAACCTCTCTGTGTCTCAATTTCTTCATCTATACATTTGGGATAAAAAAAGTGCTTACCTCGTCAATTTATTGTGAGGGTTAAGTGAGTTGATATAGATAGAGAGCTTAATACAGGGTCTGGCCTATAGGAATTGACCAATAATGTAAGTATTATCATCAATAGGAAGTTGGAATTTGGGTACAGTTGAACATAACTTGAGATATATCACTGGGATTTTAAAACTGTGGAATCAGATGATATCTTCTCAGAACACATTTAGAGAAGGTGAAAAGGCCGTGGGCCAAGCCTTGGATCTTTCCAGCATTTAGAGCTGTGGCAATATAACTCCCAAACAGAGTAAAGGAAGAACAGCTAATGAGGTGGCAAAAAATACAGGAAGGCATGCAGTCACAGAAGATGTAGTAGGTTGAATAGTGCTCCTTCCAAATTCACATCCATCTTGAATTTCAGACCATGACCATATTTGGAAATAGGGTCTTTGCAGATACAGCTAAGTTCAGTGGAGGTCATACTGGATTGTGGGGGAAGGAGCATCAATGAGACAACTGATGTCCTTACAAAACGGCCACTCAGTGACAGAGGCCGATGTTGGAGGGATGCATCTACCAGCCCAGGAACACCAAGGATGATCAGGAGCCACCCAAAACTAGAAGAGGCAAGAAAGTTTTTTCCCTATAGACTTCAGAGGGATCATGGCCCTGCAGACACCTTGATTTTGAACTTCTAGCTTCCAGAACTATGAGGGAGTACAGTTCTATTATTTTAAGCCACCTGATTTATGGTGATTTGTTACAGCACCTCTAGAAATCTAATGCAGAAATCAAGAGAAGGAAGTGTTTTCAAAGTGGGGAGATGATCAACCTTTGAAATGCTGCTGAGAAGGGCTGATGAGTGACATCAGCACTGACAAGAGACGCGTCTGGATTGGCAAGGAGGAAGTCTTTCATGATACTGCTAGATACCCAGTTCCAGTGGAATATATGGAGTGGCATTCTGATTGGAAGGGGTTGAGAGGGAAATGGAGGGTGAGGAAGTTGAGACAGAGGCTTTAGGCAACTTTTCAGAATATTTCTGTAGTGATGTTGGGTGAAGTCATGGGAAGGGTTTTCAAAATTCTCAGATTAATAGGAGGGGACCCATAATTAGGTTACATTGTTAGCATTTGTAAGGTAAAGTCCCAGTTGTAGTTTTGTCCTGCACTCAGGAAGTGTGTCATATATGCGTGCAGTGTACCAGTTGGGTGGGAGCTTACTGAACTCCCCTTTCTTGAATTTAACTGAGTTTTTCTCTCATGTGAGCATGTGGTTGTTAATCTATTAGTTTCAACTTCGTATTGAGTACACGTGATGCTTGTTTTTCCCTTCCTGTGATACTTAGGAGAGTATTCTCTAAGTCCATCCAAGTTGTTACAAAAGACACAAAATCCCCATCTTTTTATGGCTGAATAGTATTTCACGGTATACAAGTACCACAGTTTATTAATCCATGTAGGAGTTAAAAGGCACTTGGATTGTTTCCACATCTTTGTGATTGTGAATTGTGCTGCTATAAATATTTGAGTGCAAATGTCTTTATGATAAAATAACTATTTCTTTGAGGGGTAGATACATAGCAATAGGATTTCAGGATCAATGGAAGGCCTACTTTTAGTGCTTTGAGGAGTCTCCATAATTCTTTCCACAAAGGCTGCACGAATTTGCAGTCCCACCAACAGTGCCTTAGTACTCCTTTCTCTCCACACCCACATCAGCATCTGTTGCTTTGGGACATGATGATGCCAGCAATTCTCACTGGAGTTAGGTGTTATCTTAAAGTGGTTTTGATTTGAATTTCTCCGATAATTAGAGATGATAAGCATTTTTTCATGTGTTTGTTGTGCATTCATCTGTCCTCATGAGAAAAGATTCTGTTCATGTCTCTTGCCCAGTTTTCAATTGGGTTGCTTGCCTTTTTCTTGTTGATTTCCTTGAGTTCTTTCTAGATTCTGGTTATCAACCCTTTGTCAGATTTGTCATGCAAATGTCTTCTCTTTGCTTTGTTGATTGTGTCCTTACCTGTGCAGAAACTTTTTAACCTGATCGGGTCCCATTTATTTTTGTTGTTGTTGTGATTGCCAATGGGGTCTTCATAAATTCATTCATTCTTTATTTAATTAAATGATAGCTGTGTACATTAATACAATCATGGGGTACAGTGTGGTGTTTTCATATACAATTTGAAATATTTTCATCAAACTGGTTCACATAGCCTTTATGTCATATTTAGTTATTGTGTTAAGACATTTATATTCTACTCTTAGAAAGATTCACTTGTACCCTTGTAAGATAAACCATAGAAGTGATCCCTCCAATCACCCTCCCTCCCCATATTCTTAGGCTATAATTAGGTTATAGCTTTCATATGAAAGCTATTAGTTTCATAATAGGGCTGTGTACCATAAATTCTTTTCCTAGGCAGTAAGAGTCAAGAGTTCTTCCCAAACTTTCTTCTGGAGTTTTTATAGTTTTGTGCCTTAAATTTAAATCACTTATCCACTGTAAGTTAATTTTTGTATGTGGTGAGAGGTGTGGGTCCAGTTTCAGTCTTTTTCATGTGGCTAACCAGTTCTCCCAAAACCATTTATTATTAAATGGAGATTCTTTTCCCCAGTGTAGATGGCAATATGAGGCTGGTTTCATCCCTAATTTCTATGTTCTGTCCCACAGATCTATGTCTGTGTTTTTATGCCGATACCACATTGTTTTGATACTACAGATTTGTCTGATAAAGTGATGCCTCCAGGTTTGTTCTTATTTCATTGAATTGTGTTGGCTATTTGGTTTGTTTCCTGGTTCCACGTGAAATGTAGGGCAATCTTTTCAAGACCTTCATGATGTTAGTATTTTAATGGGGATCGCATTAAATCTGTAGATTGCTTTGGGTAGTAAGGATATTTTAATAATGTTGATTCTTTCCAGCCGTGAGCATGGTATATTCTTTCATTTGTTAATGTCTTCTATTTATTTTGCTGTGTTTCATAATTTTCTCTGTAGCACTCCTTCAGAGAGCTTCATTCTTTGTTAAGTATATTCCATGGTATTTTACTTTCTTTGATGCTACTGTGAAGGATATTATATCCTTGATTTGATTCTCAGCTTGACTGTTATTGGCATATGTGATGCATGAAGGCTACTGATTTGTGAATATTGATTTTATATCCTGAGATGTCACTGTATTTCTTGATCACTTTCAGGAGTCTTAGAGTTGAGTCCTTGAGATTTTGAGGTTGCATCCTTGGGATTTTCTAAGTGTAAGATCATATCATCAGCAAAGAGCAGTAGTTTGACCTCCTCTGTCACCTCATTTGGATATGCTTGATATCATTCTCTTGCCTGATTATATTGGCTAGGACAAAGGGAAGGATGTTTTTAAAGGCTGCCAATCTAAGCTTACTTGTGAAAATTATCCAGTAGAGTGAGAAGTGGATAGTATGAGGAAAGAGGGAATTATTATTTTTTTAATTTTTTTTAATTTTTTATTGAATGGTAACTATGTACATTAATGCACTTCTGGGGTACAGTGTGGGGTTTTCACATGCAATCCAAAATACTTCCATCAAACTGATCAACACAGCCTTCATGTCATTTTCTCAGTTATTGTTTTA
>CAUYQV010162376.1:0-10370 GCA_963574575.1 Galagoides demidoff | reverse complement strand
TAGGTGATATCTCAGAGTAGTTTTGATTTGCATTTCTCTGATAATTAAGGATGGTGAGCATTTTTTCATGTATCTGTAGGCCGTGTGCCGATCTTCTTCAGAGAAATTTCTCTTCAAGTCCCTTGCCCACCCTGAGATGGGATCACTCTGATCCCTGGCTTTCATTCATAAATGTTTTATAGGTGAAATCATATCACACTGTCTGTACACTCTATAATTATTTCCCACCAACCCAATTCTTTTGAGATCCGCATGAGTTTTTGCAAGTGTCAGTAGTTTGTTTCTTTTTGCTGCTGATTACTACGCCATGATAAGAATATCCCACAATGATTTTCATCATTTAGCAATTGAAGTATAGCTACATTATTCCCAGTTTAGAGCTATTATGAATAAAGCTGCTATGAATATTTGTGGAAAGGTTTTTGTGCGAGCATGTTTTTATTTATCTGGAATAAATGCCCAACAGTGAAATTGCTCAGATGCATTTAGCTGCTCTCTGTTTTGTAAGCAGCTACCCAACTATTTCACAAAGTGGCCATATCATTCCATCTTCCTGCCAGCAATACACGAGTGAGCCAGGCCCTGCATTCTTGCCAGAATTTATGTTGTCATTATTTTTTATTTTGGCCATTCTGACATGTAAGTACACCACCGTAGGTTTTTAATAGTAGATTATTTGGTTAGATCAGTTTTAGAAGGAACTTCCTGATGGCAATAGGAAAAAATAAAAACAACTCCTGATATATTTTTTTCTGTCTATATATTTATTTAACTATCTGCCTATCGAATCTTCTATCTATCATCTAATTTATTTTCTTCACTTTGGGTGTGTTTTAAAAATAGTTTTAATATAGGCATAAATAAAGATTGGTTAATAGTCATACATAAAAACAGAGACAAATAGAAAGAGCCCCCAATATTACGGAAGAAATAGTTTATAAAACCCAAGTATTAAGTTTATGTAATCCCAAAAGGCAGAAATTAATAGAAAGAATCAAAGAGACATAAAGTCATTCTTTAAATACTGAACTAATAATTCAGCCAATGAAAATTTTAGCATCTATATTCAGTTTCAGTCTCAGACACAGCACAATTAATGTCCACAGTATAGCACAGAAATTCACTATGCACCCTAACGAATTTTTAGGCATGTTTTGTGAACACGACAATAGGCAGTAGTTCCAAAAACCTATTTAAGACTTAAATTACAGTATTGAAAAATACATAACCTAACACAGTGACTGGATGTGCCCTCCATTATTAGAGATAGTTGTCTTATTATCTAAGGGAAAAGTATAGAATTTTAGGTTCTTCCATTACAGATAGAATCTATTGCCACAAATCTGGAAATCAATAAAACTTGTTTGGGGAGAGTAAACGATTGGTTGATAATTTATCATCTCCACGATCTTCCACTGAAAGTAATACGAAGATTGTGTGCGAATCTAATCAGGTGTGGAGGGCTATGGAAAAGTAAAAGTCACTGTTCAAAAAGGAGAAAGTCCAGAGTTTTAAAGAACTATCTGAGAACTTTTTCCTTCATTGCAGGAATAACTAAATGTTACAGCATGATTATTGTTATTCTGATCCTCATTAAATATGTAGAACTGATGGCGAAATGCGTGCTCATAAATGGAGCCGCTGATAGCTTGTTCTCCTTTCCAGAGTTCCCTCCTACGGTACCTAGTTTGAGGCTCTCTGAATTTGTTACTGTCTTGGCTCCTATTTGTACCATCCTGAAATAATGATGCCATACAAAGACCTTCATTTGACATAAAATTCTAATAATTTCATCTATGAATCTGCAAAGTAAGAACATTAAACTAATAAATTATCCATATGAATGTACTTCCAAGGTGTTAATAATTTATGTCAGGTATTCTCATTTTAAATAATTCCTTTCTTCAAAATGCCCTTCTTCAGCTGAGTTATAAAACCTTAGTGAAACAGAATTATGGCCTTAGAGTCTTATACTTGGGAAATCTTGCAATATAATTCTCCAAATCATTTCCTTTTCTGCCAGAATGTTTTCAGGCAACTCACTTATGAAAATGTTAGCCTTGTATGTGTGTGTGTGTTTAAACACTATAGAAAATATAAAGAAGTTAAAAAAATACTGGGTTAAAATAGTGAAATCTTATTTTTATCCCTGATCATTATATGTACATATTTCTATGTTCTAAACTTATAGATGAATATTGATAACATGTGGAATTTATACATCACTTTCCAGACTAATTTTGTTTATCATGCTTTGTTGGGAATTTGAGTGAATATATTATTTCTCCCAAAGATGTTTGGATTGTAATTCTTATTTCTAGTTGTTAATAGGTTATATTATCTGTTAAAGAGTTTTTGGCATCGATTGGCAAGTCCATGACTATTTTATAAGTGGATCTGCTTTCCAGATGGTGCAGAACTCATATCACACATACCTAGGTCTCACTTGATTCATACTCATGAATGCTGTGGTCCCAAGGCACAGAAGTTCCAGCCTAGCAGCAGTGAGCTCTGACATTGCCTACATCAAAAATATGACTAGCTTCACAATGTATTACTTGTCCAATAACAAGCCAATTTTCTAGAGCGTCATTTATAAATTTCATGTGAATTTTCATGTTAACAGAGTTTGTATAAAAATGTGTGAATTGGATGGCACCTGTGGCTTAAGGAGTAGGGTGCTGGCCCCATATACCAGGAGTGGTGGGTTCAAGCCTGGCCCCGGCCAAAAACTGCAAAAAAAAAAAAAAAAAAGTGAATTAATATATTTTTTAAAGTTTAGCCTAGAAACATACATACATTTAAGTGCTGATATGTATTAGTCAGGGAAGCCAGTGGTTTAACTCCCGGTCCTGGAGCCCAAAGGTCATAGTGCTGAGGTTATTATATAAGGACAGGTGAGGCAGAGCGTATCCCAGCTCCAGCAGGGAACATGAGCACAGGCACCTTTCCTCTGCTTTTGTTTCATCCAGGTCCCCAGCACGCTAGATAATGCTTGACTACCATGAAGGCAGGTCTTCCTCACCTTGTCTACCCAGACGCACATGCTCGTCTCCTCTTGAAACAACCTTACAAACACAACTAAAAATAATGCTTTACTCGGTTTTTAGATATTTCTTAATCCAAACAAATTGTCATCTAAAATTAACTAATGAGATGTACATGGTACACTAACTGAGTATACAAAAATTGCAGTCATTTTAGTTAATGAAATAGTTTGATAGAAAATATCCCTTTGCCAGAAATGGGAGAGTTTCATGCAAATTCCAATAAAATTGTAACATATAAAAATGTGTGCTTTTGGCTTGGCACCCTTAGCACAGTGGTTACGGCATCGGCCACATACACCAAGGCTGGCGGGTTCAAACTTGGCCCAGGCTAGCTAAACAACAACAACTGCAACAAAAAAATAGCTGGGCATTGTGGTGTGCACCTGTGGTCCCAGCTACTTGGGAGGCTGAGGCAAGAGAATCTCTTAAGCCCAAGAGTTTGAGGTTGTTGTGAACTGTGATGCCATGGTACTCTACCAAGGACAACATAGTGAGAATCTGTCTCAAAAATAATAAAAAGTATGCTTTCAATGGCTTTATTTCTGTTATCTATACCAGTATAATTTTGTAAAAGACCTTGGATTCAAAATTTCTTGAGTTCTAATCCTTGTGATCTTGCCTAAGTATGTGAACTCAGGATGATAATTTTTCTTGCACACGTGATTGTCCATAAAATGAAGTGGTTGTATTAAAGCCCAGATCTAAGAGATCTACAATAAAACTACAACATTTGCAGTGGCTTGCTAAAACCCTCCAAATGGATCTTATCTTGTTTTCAGCTTTACCCTTTTCAGAGTGGCTGTGTCTGTGACTGTCCAGTCCTTCTAATGTACTGGTCTTCATTCATCCACCTGACCAGTTCCCACTGTCCCTACCACATCACTGATCCCAGTCAAGGGTCTATTATAATAATCTGCATATGAATTATGTGCTTCCACTTCCGCTTTTCCCAGATGTCCACATGGATACAGGTTATTTCGGATTATGCCTCAGTGTATGAAACCTTTCACTTTACCTTCCAGTGTGTCCCTCTAGCTAATCATTCTACTTAGTCCTCTCAGGTATGAGAGAGATGAATTTGCTCAATTGAAAAGTTAACATTCAAGCAAAGGCCATATTTCTGGTCATCATTCCAGGCAAGTGTTTGGAGCTTGGATACTCTTACGTTTTCTCATCAGTGATATGTAGAATTTTGATCTTGGTACTCAGTGCTGTCACTCAATGCCTAATCATAAACAAAGGATGGATTTACTTTAGCGACAGAGGTTATCTCCATGTCTAATTAGTACAGCCTTGGCTGGGGTGCTGTGACGGTTGCACAGATTTGGCTTCTAGCTTTGTGCTGCTCACGAGAGGCTGTGAGTCTGCTCGTGTGCTTTGCCTGTAGCAGCCTGGTGTGTTCCCCTCATTTTAGGTCCAGTTACTGTCAGTCTATTACCGTGTTCCAACTGTGTGAAATGATATATAGTCACGAGAAAGCCTTCCTGTTATGTCTCTAGGGCAGGATCATCTGCAAAGTATGTTCCCTGCCTGAATCACATACAAACCCACAATCTGTTCAGCTTCCCACAGCACTGCTAACCTTCAAAGCCTTAGGTATTTCATCTCTTTTAAAAGTACCAGAAATGTTCAAATGGCCCAGGTTAAACAAAAATTCTATCTTGGTAAAAAGTTTAAGAGAAAATATATACTCACCGTGAAATCCCACATTGCGTGATACGTTTCCTTAGTCACACGTCTACAATAGATGTATTTCATTTTTGATTTGAGAAACTCCATTTGTGCATTGAGGAATTTTTCCTCTGCCTCATTCCAGGCAGTTCTGGTGGAATTGTGCCTTGGTGAACCTTGCACACTTTCCCGTCACAGAGAGAAACTCCTAGTACTGACCTATCCAGTTTCAGAACCAGCGCTTTCTCCACATGGAGACCCTTTACCGCAGCTGGATTAGAGCCTCTCACTGAAGGTACATAGATGCAGGGGAAGTGGGAGTCGCTCTCTCTCTCTTTCTTTTTTTTTATTGCCTTCTGTAAGGATACTTAAGACTCAATGGTACTTCTTTCACTGCTAGTGCCAGCTTAACTATGACATTATGTGACAAACAGAGATGCATGTCTGAATTCAGCTTCCTCTCAAATGAGACCACTGCTGTAATTTCCATGTACAAGTACCCATAAATTCCTTTTTGTCTTTAGTCTATTTTCAATTATAAATCTTCAACCGAGAGATTTTAATTCACCAAAAAAATATTATTTTAAAATGTTTGATATCTAATGTTAAGAATTTACGTAAGATAAGAGATAGTATTAGCTATATCTTTTAATTTGGTATACATAAATTATACGGAGTATCTGGGATAGAATATTTGATAATGTTATGAAAATTTAAAGGACGTGTCTTAACAATCCTGTGTGCAGGGTAGGTTCCTTCACAGAAAACACGACTAGAGACAGCATTTACATGACAGCATGATGTTAAACTGTTGAGTGAGGAAGGAAGAGGGACCACGAGTAGACACATAGTATGGATCTATATTGCAAGCAATATTTGCAAGTATGTAACATGAGAATTTTTAAGAAACTACAAATGACTCACATAGAATGAGTATGAAGTGAAGATACCCACATCATACTACCAAGCGCTCTGAATATTTCTAACCTCTCTGAGCCTCAGTTCCCTCAACCTAGAAATGAGAATAGTATTTTTCCTACAGGGTTTTCCAAGTTTTAATACAAGCTATAGAAAATGCCTCGCTAAAAGAGAGCTCAGGATATGATTTTGCATTATCACCCAGGTAATGGATCACAGGAAACCTCCTAGTATAAGTCCAAGATTGTCAACTTTAAGTATAATTTGTATATTATAAAAATAGTTATATAAACACTAAATGCATGGCTTTTCAACGAAGTAGTTTTCTCAGAGGAAGTAATCTTTTCTGGCTGAGACACATTTGCTTGAAGAGACAGGCAAGACTGTCATCTAGTGGCAGAGCGTTGGAATCTCAGGCATCTGGTCCTCAAAGCTGAGAAAGCATTCAAGGCACATAGTGTGACCTCATTGGAGAACAAAGAATTTCTGACAACTGCTAGACACATCAAATCTTTATCCCTGCTATGCATTTTATGACAAAATCCTGAATCTGACTTTTGTTTAAGAAAAGATAAATTTAAAGCAGTGCTTCCCCAAAGCTGCCTTATAAAATGGTTAAGATTCTGTGACAGTGTATACACACACATTCGCATAAACACAATACATACTCAGATGTATATGTGAGTATAACATAAACAGATTTTTCTCTCTTGGAAGTAATGCCTTCTTTTAAAATATTACAGTTATAGTATATTATGGCTTTTTTGTTTATCAATTTTGATTTAAAGTTCTAAGTTCACATGGATGGAGCTGGAGAATGTTCTTCTGAGCAAAGTATCACAAGAATGGAGGAAAAAGTATCCAATGTACACACCCCTATTATGAAACTAATTTATACCTTTTATATGAAAGCCATAATCTAATAATAGCCTAAGAATACGGGTACTAGGGAGGGAGAAGGGAGGGGGGAATGGAGGGAGGCAGGGGTATTGGAGGGATCACTTCTGAGGTTTATCTTACAAGGGTACAAGTGAATCTTTCTAAGAGTAGATTAGAACAATAACTAAGAAAATGACATGAAGGCTATGTTAACCAGTTTGATGGAAGTATTTTGGATTGTGTGTGAAAACCCCACACTGTACCACAGAAGTGTATTAATGTACATAGTTACCATTCAATTAAAAAAAAAAGAAAATTAAAATGACTGACGCTTTGATTTTTATTCCTCTGAACACATAGTCTATTCTAAATATATAGACAATTTGCAATGAAACCCAAAGAAGTAAATATTTCTGGAATATTCTTTTTAACCTATTTTATGTCAATTTGGGCTGCTTTATAGGTTCCAGAGGAATGAAGATTTTCTCACTTAAACAGTAACAAATTAGTTCCAATTAAGACAGTTTATTTATGAAATCTGCTTAACTACAACCATGAGAGGCACCCAGAGAGAGAGTCTACAAATCGGTGTGACAGAAGAAGGTTCTCAAAGGGGTATGAAAGTGCAACATTGTTTGCTAGAAAAAGAATAAACAGAGCTGGCTAGTGAGAAAGAAAATTAAAAATTATAAATGTAAACGGACACAAATATGTTTCCTTCGCTCTAGGAAGGTCACTTGTCTTCCAGTCAAGAGTCAAATTAGAAAAGTAAATCTAGTTAAGCACACATCGTCTAAGCAAACTTCTCAGACTTATTAACAAAAGAAAGAAGAAAGGAAAAGAGAGAAAGTCAAAAAGAAAGAAAATAAGGCTGAGGAAAAGACTGAAGGTGAAAATTACTGAGGACAACACATCAGAGCAACAATAAATGGATTTTGAGAATGATGAGCTATTTGTTTAGGCAGGAGTAGGTGTGTCTGCATCCATTTGTTTGTGTGACTAATATGTGATTAATACCATTTTAAAATGTTTGACATTATGCTTTAAAAAAAGTCTTATTTTTTACACTGCTCACACCTGTAATCCCAACACTTTGGGAGACCAAGCCAGGAGGATTCCTTGAGCTCGGGAGTTCGAGACCAACCTGAGCAAGAGTGAGACCTCGTCTCTACTAAAAATAGTAAAAAATATCTGGGTGTTGTCGCAGGTACCTGGTGTCTTGGCTACTTAGGAGGTTGAGGCAGGAGGACTGCTTGAGCCCAGGAGTTGGAGGTTGCTGTGCTGTGAGCTGGGCTGATGCACTGTAGGCAGAAAGACAGAATCAGACTCTATCTCAAGAGAAAAAAGCCTATTTAAATCAAAATGTCTTATTTTAATAACGAATTGGAATTATATTAAAACTGAAAAGAGTATTTTACCTTAAAACCGTTTCTGTAAGCTCACACACTTATAAAAATCTTGCTGCATTTTTACTTGGTCCTGGTGGTTATAAATACTTTACTAATAATCGAGCTAAGAAGTGATATAAATAAATATGTGTATTGACAACAAGTTTGCAAACTAGGCTTTGTCAGCCCTGTGGCAGGGCAGGGGGACCATTAGACTAGCCTTCTGACATAGTTAAGGTCTGAAATTTAGAGCTATGTGATCCAAAAATGAGTGTATCATATTTAAGTTTATTTTAAATAAGTAACAAATAGGCATATAAATTTGCAGAATAAGTGATGAATAGCAAAATGTGGAAAAATAAGTAGAAGACTAGCTTGAAACTCAGGGCGGAAGATGAAGAGGTGAGTTCCATCATAGGGGTGATAAGAAGCCAGGCAAGTTGAAAAGGCTCTGAGGGTGGAAGACACAGAAAAGGGACAGGGGCCAACAACTGGGTCCCGAGGAGGGCACACAGCCAGGTCACAAAAAGAAGTGGTGAGGAGTGCGCACAAAACAAGCAGAGACTAATAGTAAGTACAATGAACTGATGTTCGCTGCCCACCTCTATCCTTCATTTATGCTAACTTCAGTATTATCTTGAACTAAACATTCTGATCAGTTATCAAACTGAAATAGGTTGCCACTGATTTATTTTCCAGGTCTTTTATAAGGGCTATTCATTGCACCAGGCATTGGGATCATCTTTCTGAATCCTTTGTGGGAAACAAGTTCTCCAGCTGGGCAAGATGGCTCAAGTCTATAATCCCAGCACTCTGGGACGCTGAAGTGGGTGGATACCTTGAACTCAGGAGTTTATCACCAGCATAAACAAGAGTGAGACCCTCATCTCTACTAAAAATAGAAAAACTAGCTGGGCGTTGTGGTAGGTACCTGTAGTCCCAGCTACTTGGGAGGCTGAGGCAGGAGGATCACTTGAGCCCAGGAGTTTGAGGTTGCCGTGAGCTATGATGCTGCTGCCATGATACTCTACCCCGGGTGACAGAGTGAGACCCTGTGCCAAAAAAAAAAAAAAAAAAGAAAGAAAGAAAGAAAGAAAAGAGAAAACCAGTTCCTTGAATTCTAGCATATTGTATTAACTAATAAATTACAATTTGTTTTCTATTTTGCATCTACACATATGTAATTGTATCGATCAACACTCCAAAAAGAGCCCAGATACCAGTCAATGAGAGCAGGCCAGAGAGAAGGCAGTAACCACTGAACACCAACATGAGAAATTCCGGGCACAGCAGACCTGGGCAGCACCTTGAGTCTCTGCAAAAAAACTGTCTCCACTAAGTGCTGTGACTCACCTCTTTCCCTTGGCACAGAGATCAGCATGAACAGCCCTGCCAACTGACCCCTTTCCTCACAAGCAGAATCTTGAAAGTTAAATTGGCTACTGGTCCTCTCTGTTCCTTGCATGGAAGCCAAGGAGCCACTTGCTGCAGGTGGTCACCACTCAGCACTTCCCACCACGGTCCAAACCAGTTTTCCAACACAAACATAACACATTATTAAAGGCGATGCATACAGTATCATATTAAAGATTCAGGAATGCTGCCCAATGAACATCTGAAAAAAACTCTAAAGGGTTTTCAGAAGATAGGTGGATTTTTCTAGTTATAAGTCTTAAAAGTTAGCTTGAATCCTTTATGTGATTTCTATTTTCCTAAAACACACATGTCAAGGAAATGCTCCTTTTTGGTATTTTTTTTTCATCAAAATATTCTGAGTAGCTACCAACTATGGAGCTGGACCCTATTTTAGACATAAGTGGTGCCAAAATCCAAGTGACTGACATAGTCCCCATGCTTATGACAGTTATATTCTGGAAGGAAGAAATAAAACAAATAAATTCACAGCTATGGATAATTATCAATTGTATTGAGTGCTAGAAATAGAATAAAATGAAGTAAAGAGATAGGAGTGGCTCAGGGGAGGTTCAGGAATCCGTTTTGAGGGGTGAAGAGCTGCTGAAGGAGCTACCATTTAAATTAGAATGTGAACAGTGGGAATCAACCAGGGTTGGGAGGACAGTGTCAGTCACAGGAAAAGCCCTGAGATGACGCAAAGCAGCAATGACAGAATCAAACTAGTCAGCTGGCATGAAGAGGGGAATGCAAAGGGGGTTGGTACCATGTGCTGGGGGAGCAGGCAAGGGCGAAACCATCTGGACCCCGGTGGACTAATGCCGAAACTTGGATTTCACTCTTCAGTCAAAGGGAAGTCACTGAAGCATCCCCAACAAGGTAATGACCTCAATTGATTGAAATATGAACCTGCTTTTCTTAATGGCTGCGTAGTATTCCATGGTGTACATATACCACAGTTTATTGATCCATTCGTGGATCGATGGACACTTGGGCTTCTTCCATGATCTGGCAATTATGAATTGGGCTGCAATAAACATTCTGATACAAA
>CAUYQV010162372.1:0-23537 GCA_963574575.1 Galagoides demidoff | reverse complement strand
TCCCAGCTACTTGGGAGGCTGAGGCAGGAGACTCGCTTGAGCCCAGGAGTTGGAGGTTGCTATGAGCTGTGATGCCATGGCACTCTACCCAGGGGGATAGCTTGAGGCTCCGTCTCAAAAAAAAAAAAAAAAAGAAAATGTAGTGTATACATTGGATACATACAATGGAATATTTTTAGGCCTTTAAAAGGAAGGACATCCTGACACATGATACAACACAGATGAACAATGAGGATTTTACACTACATAAAACAAACCTATCACAAAAAGACAGTATATGATTCATCTATTATGAGGTACTCAGAGTAATCAAACTCAAAAGAGAGAAAAAGAAGAATAGAGAAAAAGAGAGTTGCTGTTTTATAGAGTTTCAGTTTTCCAAGACAAAAAGCATTTTGGAGAATGAATGTACAATGTGAATGTAAATAATGCTGCTGAACTGTACACTTAAAAATGGTTAAGATAGTAAATTACACATTATATATATCTTACCAGGATCAAAAATTTTAAATATTTGCCTTTAAAAGGAAAAGACACTATAAATAACAACAACAACAAAAAATAATGTATATTTAGCTATGGAACAGAGAATATTTGTAGAAAGCATTCTGTAAAGATACTATCTCTGCAAAATTCAAAATGTATTATAAATTATGCAGTGTATCTTTCTGAAATGACTAAAAGACTAAGTGAAAAGCAGCAGTATTCACTTAACTAAACAAGTCCCTCTTCATGGTGTCTGGCTCTCTGTTAGATACTACTGCAAGATATCTACTAAAATGGATGATGATGACGACAGAAGAGGAGAATTGTAATTTTCTCACCAATATTGCCACAACCCTGGAGGGAGGAATCTTAGCAAACATGGCCATAATTAGCCACTCATTTCTATTGTCCGCACTTTTCAAAATTCATAACTCACATCTGGAAACAGAGTCTAAAATTTGGCTCCTTCTTCATTTTAGGAAGTGCCAAGTTAATTCCTGACATCCTAGTTTCCACTTTAAAAAAAGTACTCTTTCTCCCCACAAACTTGTAACTAGATTCTGAAGTATTTTTAGCACATTACAATAGAAGTTAAATAGATTTGCTTAAGTAAAATGGCTAGTAAAGCTTCCCAAAGAATTAAAATATTAATGGAGCTTTAATGAAATAAATGAACAATTCTACATCAAAATAATAAAAAGGGAACAGAGTTCTGAGGATTATGGAAGGGAACAAAACTAAGTTCAAATTCTACTTTATTTTACTCTCATATAACTGACTAACTTCTAAAGACTTCTAAAGTAGGAATGATTTTAATTTCTTTTTTTTTTTTTTTGAGACAGATTCTCAGTTTATTGCATCCAGTGGCATCACAGTTCACAGCAACCTCAAACTCTTGGGCTCAAGTGATCCTTTTGCCTCAGCCTCCCAAGTTGCTGGGGACTACAGCTCCTGCCACAACATTCAGCTATTTTTAGAGGTGAGATCTCAATCTGGCTCAGGCTGCTCTCAAAGTCATGAGTTCAGACAATCCACCCACCTTGGCCTCCCAGAGTGCTAGGATTACAGGCATGAGCCACTGTGCCTGGTGGAATGATTTGGAATGATAGCAAACTAGCACTGTTTATCAGCTTCATGTTTTCATTCTAAATTAAAAATAACATCATTAGATTTTTTTTTCTTTTTTTTGCAGTTTTTAACCGGGGCCAGGTTTGAACCCATCACCTCTGGCATATGGGGCCGGTGCCTTACTCCTTTGAGCCACAGGCACTGCCCAATATCATTAGATTTTTTTAAAGAAGATTCTCTAAATTTATTTATAACTGGCCTCATCATGTAAGGCCAGGCAAGGTGGCTCATACCTGCAATCCTATCACTGTAGGAGGCCAAGGAAAAATGATGCCTTGAGCTCAGGAGTTTGAGACCAGCCTGAGCAAGAGTGAGACCCCATCTCTACTAAAAATAGAAAAATCAGCCAGGCATTGTGGCAGGTGCCTATAGTCCCTGCTTAGGAGGCTGAGGCAGGAAGATTGTTTGAACCCAGGAGTTTGAGGTTGCTGTACGCTAGACTGACTCTAACTTGGGGCAAAAAAAGTGGGAATGTCTCAGAAAAAAATAAAAAGAAAAGGATAAAAGAAAAATATGAGGAACAAAGCAGGGGATCAAGTGATCTTTGTTGAATAAATATGAATGAATATTCATATTATTAAAAATCCCTGAGGACTTCCCATTTTCTTAAGGATAAAAAGAAAACTCCTTAATATGGTCTGACTCTTACCTTTACAGTCTTAATGCCTCATCTCTTTGTGCTCAAGACAAAATAGGCTATCCTCATATTCACAAGGCTCTTCTCATGACCCTCTGCCTACCTTAAATCCATCTGTCAGATCTCTGGGGATGCAACACTTCCTCAAGGCAGCCTTCTCTGACATTCCAAACTTGTACAAGGAAACGCTGTGGCATTAGTTTTTTTGTTTTTGTTTTTTTTTTTTTGGCTGGGGTTTGGTTTGAACCTGCCACCTCCAGCATATGGGGCCGGCGCCCTACCCTTTTGAGCTACAGGTGCCGCCCTAGGTTTTTTATTTTTTAGAGACAGAGTCTCAGTATGTCACCCTCGGTAGAGTGCCATAGTGTCACAGCTCACAGCAACCTCCAACTGTTGGGCTTAGGCAATTCTCTTGCCTCAGCCTCTGGAGTACAGGTGCCCACCGTAACACCCAGCTATTTTTTGTTGCAGTTTGGCCAGGGCTGGATTCGAACCCACCACCCTTGGTATATGGGGCCAGTGCCCTACCCACTGAGCCACAGGCACTGCCCAGCATTAGGTGTTTATTACACTATGTACCTCTTCACTGTAATCATGGCTCCAACTTTATATTTGTTTGCATATTTAGTCAATGAATTTCTTGCCACCTTCAGACTATAAGCTTGCTAAGGGGTGCTGTATAATACTGATCACCACTTGTATATCCTGTGCACAGTAGAGGACAAGGCATATAAATATTTGAGTAAATGAACTTGCTGAATGAATGAATGAGACAATTTTTTTTTACCCAAAGTACTATAATGGCAGGATAACATTTATAAATACATTGCTTCTTAAAAAAGAGAAATGATGTTCCTGATTTTTATCCTACAATATAAAGACCAGTGCCTAAAGACCTCACAGTCATTTTTTTCCCCAAATCTTTTTGACAGATACCTTCATTAATCACCATCTGTTTATGTGTGCTATTGCTATTCTAAATAACATTTTGGTTACATTTCTGAAACACTTCCTGCCATTAACCTCATCTCTAGAGCACTAGCTAATATGAAGCACCTGGATTTCAGGAACACAAACCTGAAACTCAACACACCAAACTAAACTGTTATGTAAATGACAGAAATGACACACTTTCGTCTATGACTCTCTGGACAGCATATGGACCAATTTAACTTTTACCACTAAAATTCTGTCACTTAATTTTTTTATACTCATTTTGAGCTCATGATAAATTACAGATGAAAAAGAAATACTCTGATAACAATCCTTATGAAAGTCTGTCTTTAAAGAACATAATCAATCACAGGCTTTCTAGGTTCCTATCAATTCATTCTGTGATACTGGACTTCATTTTTGTGACAATTATGTTCTGAAAAATCTATAAATTCATAAACAAAAACCATTTTTTTTTTGAGACAGAGTCTTAGTATGTCACCCTCAGTAGCGTGCTGTGGTGTCATAGCTCACAACAACCTTAAACTCTTGGGCTTAAGCAATTCTCTTGCCTGAGCCTCCCAAGAAGCTGGGACTACAGGCGCCCACCACAATGCCTGCTATTTTTTGGTTGCAGTTGTCATTGTAGTTTAGTAGGCTGGACTTGAATCCGCCTGCCTCAGTGTATGTGGCAGGTGCCCTACTCACTGAGCTATGGGTGCAGTGCCCCAAATCATATTTTTTTCATAAATGAGACCTACGTCTGGATTCCAGTTCTTCCATTTTTCATTTGTGTTATCTTAAGCAAGTGACTTAAAATCCCTGAGCTTCAGATTCCTCACATGTAAAATCAGATAACGATTCCTTTGTCCTAAGATGGCTTGAACAAGATAAAACTGTCTTTGCTCAAGCATGATTAGTATCCCTTTATCTCCCCCTTGTTATATAGGGAATCTATTCTATTCTAGGATTTTGCAAGATAAAATAAATATTTTAGTAAAAAATCATGCCATTCATTTACCTATTAATAAACTTTGATTTTTAGGTTTTAAATTTACTTACTAACTTAAAGTCTTAAAAAGTACATTTACAAATAATACATTTAAAAAATAAAAGATGCTAATTAACTAAAATGCTACATAAATAAAAACTATAATTACACAGAATAACAAAACCATAGAAACTAATCAGATCTAAAGAAGTCGGCAACAGAAATCTGATGATACTTTTACACCTTGTAACTAGGAAAATGGAAAGTAGAGATACATCCTCCTCTGGTCAGGCATGAACTGAATATTCAAAAATACAAAATAGGGAACTGGGAAAAACCAGGAAATGATAAATTAGCAAAAACTAAGACTCCGTAATTTTTATATTCACTTACATATTTCACTTCTAATATTTTAATCAAATTCAATTAAGAACCAAAAGGAAAGTTAAGTAGGTAAAGTGAGAACCAAGAAAGTCCTCAGGCAGGTTCTTTGTCTCTTTCTGTTTAAGGAAAAACTGCCCAACTACTCTGACACAGGAATGATCAGGCAGGAGGCGCTGCCCTTAGAAGGGTCCCATGTAGCAGCCAGGTTTTGTCAACCAAATTTTGAGAACTCTCTACCTTACCACTTATAATTATATAACTTTATTATAAAAACCGTTCTCCCTTTTATCCTCTTTCCCGCTCTTCCTCCCTGTCTATCTCTCTGAATCCTTCTGTATTATGGTACCACAATAAAGCAGTATAGGAGAATCTGACAGTTTCCTGCTAGAACTGAATGATAAATTAAAAAAAGAAAACCTTTCCTCTGTATACCTACCTGTACTATTTATTATTCTGACTGTAATAATTATGCAATAAGTATAAAACACTTTTCCTATAGCAGCTTAGTGTTACAATTGAAAAACCACAGTTTAGTTAAACACAGATGCCAGAACTTAACCCAGGGAAGTGCCGGGAGGTACACATAGCAAAACCATTTGGGAACTTTTCTTTTGGAAATGTCTTCAGAGTCTGTGGTATACTTTATTCAACTAAATTCTATAAGTAAGATATTATATTTTACTTGGCTGTGGAAATGTTTATAGTATGTTACTATGGAGTTCACAATACAATAAAAATATGAGAATAAATTAATAAATGATTTAAGGAATTAACAAAAATTCACATGCAAGGCAATTTCAAGACCCCAGACACACAACATAAACATAAAACAGTAACCTTCCTTTCAGGAAAAATATGAACCACTTGAAAATTATACCTGCATCACTAAATCAAAAAATACTCTTTGTTCCTTCAGTACACTGAGATTTTTGTTTGTTGGCTTATCTTTAATTATATAATTTTCCTCTCTGAACACACAGACATGTGATAGTTCTATAAAAGCTTTAAAAATAACTATGGCCGTAACTATTGATGAAGATTGTGGGATACTGAAAATGGCTACAAAAGGAAATTACACCAAAACCTTTTAAGCTTGAGTGGAAATCCGAGTAGATTAGAGTCTATGCCTGTGAAATTATGTTTCCACAATTCACGATTATAATCTTTTTCATGATTATAAGAAACTTGCTTCCAAGAATATCATTCATTCAACAAATATTTAATATTTGCTATATGCCAAGCACACAGGAGTTTTAAAGGACTCTACAGACCATGAAGTTTCTTTACCTCATACAAGTGTGCTGTAAGAAAGACTTGAGAGCTACTGTCTACTGTGTTGTACAACACTGAGGACTCACCACCTAAAACAAATCAATACAGTCGGTTCTTGTTATCTGCAGTAGTTACGCTGTATACAGTTGCTGCAAATGCTGAAAAGACAAACCCTGAGCCACTGCTCCTAGAGGAAAGAGGGGGTCATGTTTCTGTGAGCATCAGTCATATCTACCAACCAATCAAAACCTAACTTTGATTTGCGTTTCTGTTTAAAAACAGCACATCGGCATATGCTTGGGGTCCATCTTAAATAGCATAATCACTAACAAAAAATACAAAAATGTGAAAAATAAGGCACGAAACAGACTATGAAGAGTCTTGTTTACAGTACAACAGCTGCAACAAGGTAGAGCATGGTTTTGCTTAATCTGTGCTGGGAACATGCACGTCTGGTGAATCAAATGTTTCACTGCTCTGCATGTGTCTATCATGACCACAAAAGTGTTCCAAGTACTGACTTTGGAGTTACAAATAAATTTTAGCTAGTAAGTGTACCTGCCAATACAGAATCTACGAGTAATGACTATCAACTACATGAGCTATTTTAAATAGTTTCAGCACAGTCTCTGATCTGACTGCCACCAAAAGACACAGATCTAAAAAACCCTAATAGTGCTCACTTAAAGAGTTTTGGATTCGAATGCTTCAAGAAGACAGAAGGCTTTCACAAACAGACAATTTTTAAGATGTTACTTCCTACCTGATATATTCTAAAGGGAATATAACGAAATCCATTTTCTTCTGCAGGATATTCCATGAGTTTCCGATTGATGGCCCAAAACTGGTCAAATCTATCTGTAATGATAGAAATTGTTATTAAAAATGAACATTATAATGAAATGACTCACACGACAAAATGAAAGTTTTAAACATGTTCCCAGCAGTCTCTGAAAGGATATCTTTTAAATAGCAGTTTTTTTCTTAAACTTATCTTCTCATAACTAAACATAAAACAAGAAATAAAATCAGGCTTAAAGCCCATAGTA
The DNA here is from genome assembly GCA_963574575.1 of Galagoides demidoff. NCBI lineage: Eukaryota > Metazoa > Chordata > Mammalia > Primates > Galagidae > Galagoides > Galagoides demidoff. The sequence goes on along the minus strand of CAUYQV010162372.1, from coordinate 16,657 downwards.
CAGTGGTTACAGTGCCAGCCACATGCACCCATGGTAGCAGGTTCAAACCCAGCCCAGGCCAGTAAATAATGACAACTGCAACAAAGAAACAGCTGGGCATTGTGTCTGGCACCTGTAGTCGCAGCTACTTAGGAGACTGAGGCAAGAGAATCGCTTAAACCCAAGAGTTGGAGGTTGCTGTGAGCTGTGACATCACACACACAGTGCTCTACTGAGGGCAACATAATGACACTGTCTCAAAAAAAAAAAATTAATTTTTCTACATATCGTTTCCTCTTCTTTCTAGACGTTCACATCAATAGTTTTTCCTCATAAGAGAACCCTAACAGATATACAACTACTTGTGTTATCAAGGCATAAAACACCATGTAAGGAATAGATGACTTGACACTCCTTATCCTACAACTTCTGCTGAAGTATAAAGACACAGCTTCAAGTAACCTAAATGTTAACTAGAACTTGTGTAAAGAAACAAGGAGGACAGGATCGGCGCCTGTGGCTCAAGCAGCTAAGGGGCCAGCCACATACACCTGAACCAGTGGGTTCAAATCCAGCCTGGGTCTGCCAAACAATAATGATGGCTGAAACCAAAAAACAGCCGGGCGTTGTGGCAGGCGCCTATAGTCCCAGCTACTTAGAGGCGGAGGCAGGAGACTCGCTTGAGCCCAGGAGTTGGAGGTTGCTGTGAGCTGTGATGCCACAGCACTCTACCCAGGGTAACAGCTTGAGACTCTCTCAAAAAAAAGAGAAAGAGAGAAAAAGAGAGCTAGAAAGAGAAAGAAAGGAGGATAAAATTATAGGAAAGGGTTTGAAAGAAATATGGAATTGATACTTATGAACTACCAAGTGAAGCCTAATCTCAGACTGAATAAACTCCTTCATAAATTTTTCAAGTTTAATTAAAAATTATTGAGAGAATGATTTGCACACCACAAAATTCACCATTTTAAAGTACATAATTCAATGGTTTTTAGTATAGCCAGAGTTCAAGACATTTTCATTATCCCCAAAATATCTTTAACTATTAATAGCCACATCCATTCATCTCTTCCCCCTGCCCCTGGAAATCATCAGAAATCTCTTCTACCTCTATGGTTTGCCTACTCTGAACATCTCACGTAAGTGGAGTCATATGTATGTTGTCTCTCACATCTGCCTTATTTTCTTGCTTGGCCTAATATTTTTAAGATTCATACAAGTTGTAGTACACATAAGAACTTAATTTGCTTCTCTGGCTGAATAAAGTTCTTTCATATGGTGTTATCAGATTTTGGTTATCCATCAGGTGATTTGTTTCTACTTTTTGGCTATTCTAAATAATGCTACTAAAAAATTTGTGTACAAATTTTTGTGTGGATGTAAGTTTTTGATTCTCTTGGGTATGTACTTAGGAGTGAATTACTGGGTCTTTGGTAACTTTGTTTAACTGATATATAGTAATTATATTCTGAGGAAATGCCGAACTATTTTCTAAAGAGACTATATTACTTTACATTTGTATTAGCAATGTGTCAGGGTTCCAATTCACGCACATCCCACCTGATACTTGTTACTGTCGGTCACTTTTCTTATAACCAGCCTAGTTAGTGGACACACAGTGGTATCTCACTGCGGTTTTAATTTGCATTTCCCTGCTGACTAATTGTGCTGAGCACCTTCTCGTGTGTTTTCTGGCCATTTGCACATCTTTTCTTGAGAAATATATATCAAGCCAAAACTGGGGGTTTTTTATTCTTGGGTTTTAAGAGTTCTTTATATATTCTGGATACAAGCTCCTTATCTGATATGTGATTTACAAATATTTTCTCCCACATTTTTAAGCAATTCTATTTATTGATTGATCAATTGATTGTTTGAAATCTGGTCTTCTTATGTGGCCCAGGCTGCCCTTAAACTTGTGGGTTCCAACAATCCCCCCACCTCAGCCTCTCACGTAAGTAAGACTATCAACGAAGGCATGCCACCAAAACCAGCAAGCAAATCCTTTTTAATTCACCTACAGTCCTACCTTAATAAAATATTTTTTATACTCAGAAATTGTTATCAGAATCAAATCTCGGTAAAGCAAGTAAGTAGATCCAGAATTTCAGTTCATCTTGGGATTAAAAGCTCATTCTCTACTACTTGATTTGTCCCAATCCAATTTACCGGTAATCTACTGATTCTGCATAAACCAGCCAAACTATATACTAGAAAAATAAAAATAAAAATTTAGTTGTTTCTTTTTATACCCCCAGTCCTACAAGACTGTGACAAGCTTTTGGCCTTCCCTGCTCCTATCTTCAGCTCCAATCTGGAAGACTCATACTATGTTAGAACTGGTAGGATAGGGAATTTTGGATCCAGTTAATCTAGTTCACTTTCACAGATGATTAACTTTGGCCCACGTTGTTATGTGGTTAATCAAGAACCAAGAGAAAAATCTTGGTCTTCTGATTCAAAGTCCACAATTGTTGCAATACATGCACTCACAAAATTTTACTTTAATGCTAACAGTAGCTACTTTGACATAGTTTTTATACATACTTGATCTTAGTCAAAAGGTCAAGAAGTGATAGTTTTTATACATGAAGCAATTACTCTTCTACTTAAAAAGTATCTTTTTACCATCTAGTATCAAACAAGAATGTGACAGCTACCTGAGTCTGTGTACACTTAAAATTTTACTAACTGCCTTATCATTAAATCTTAAGCACCTAGTATGGTGCATGCATAGTACAAGCTCTTGAGTCAAAGACTGAACGTAACAGAACACTATGAATACAGCATCTCATTAAAACATTGTGAGTTCTAATCCCACCCACAACTAAATAGCAAAAAAAACTAGAAACAAAAACTATTAAAAATCCAGACTTAACTCATGTATAGATGAAAAGAAGTTAGTTTCTAATGCCTCATCTAAAAATAAAATTTTGTAATTGTTTTAAGATTGATTTCCTCTTTATTAAAATAAGCCTCTTTAAAAACACAAGCAAATTCTTATTAAATAAGAGGTTTATACTGGTTCGAACAAAGAAGAAAACATGGATTAAAACAGTGGTTCTCAAGCCAGGAAGACTTTATTCCCCGGAGTCTTTCGGTACTTTCCAGAAACATTTTGGTTGTCATAACTGTTAAACACACTATAATGCATAGGACAGCTCCCTAAAATAACTGTCTGATCCAAAATGTCAACAGGGCTCAAGGAAGGAGAACAAACACAAGAAATTAAAACTACAGAAAGGTAATTAGCAAAAAGTTTTTACATATCTGTATAGCAAAAAGGTAAACTGGAAAACGGAACATTATTGTGCCAGTTATCAATTTAATGACTCCTAGTTCCAAATTCACCCTTCAATATGTGCACTGCCACACGGACACCAGTCCTTTAAGCATCTCTTTTGTGAGAACCACTTTAAGATTTCTCAGCAGATAGTGCTGAAAGGAGACTGCAAAACAAATGCTCTTCTGAGGTTTCTATGGCATGGTGAATCAGGGTATGAGGGTGAAGATATCAGGAGGAATCCTGCCCCAGGCATGTACACAGATACCATGTCTCTTTAGCAACACTGCATCCTTGGCTTGACCTCTCAACACAGAATCCAGCACTCTGAAGTACAGAATCCTGCCTGCACAGCACACTGAAAGCCCCTTGTCCTTATCAACACCTCAGTTTCCTCTGGAGGCCCACACAGGCTGTTCAACGGCAGTTTCTCACACTACACAAAGGTTATTCATTACCTGCACTCCAGACTGCCACAACTGTCCATGGTCTGCAGACCAACTCCAGACTGGGCAAAACACTGAACTTCTCCAACATGGTCTGAACCCTGGTATTGGGGAAGGGGCTTCTTATAAGTTTGGCCTTTCTCCCTCAGTCCCAGAGTACCACATGTGGTTTTTCTTACGTCTTATAGTCACTCTTTATCAGATTTTAATGATTTTTTCTATTAAACTTAGCCTGTTCAACCATTCTGTGGTTTCTATCTCCTGACTGGACACAGACAGATATGACTATGTTTAAAAGGAAAAAAGATACAATAAAAAGATCTGTATTAATATTAGTTTTTAATCTTATAAGAATATGAAAAGGGCATTTTCTCAGCAATAAGTAAACATACACCAGCCAAAAAGAAACTAATGTTTATAGGTCAAAGTTATTAACAAGAACAAAAACCAGAAGTATAAGAAAATCAGTGCTGAGACTGAATGTATAACCAAGTGGTTTTTCAGATTAGATTTTATAATATTAGCACCTCATTCTATACTCTAGTCAATAATTAAAAGAAAGGACACTCTACCATCTCCCTAAATACTAATGAATCAAATAATGACTACTGATCTGTTTCTGAGTATTAGTCTCAATATTAGAACTATGCTATTATAATAATTAAATCATGAAATTAGCTATTTGTTTTATCAGCCATCTAGAACAGTATTTATACGTAACAAAAGCATAACGGTCTGGCTCTTTATTTTACAAACTGTAATTGTAGATACATGTGTATCAACATAAACAACTTTCAAATTTACTTGGTGCTAATGCAAAAACAAAACAAAAAGAACTAAGTAGGAAAAAATTAAGGCTAGCAGTCACTTGGTTTATTCATACGATAGGAGAAAGGAAGATAACATATACTTCTTGCCAAAACTGTTGGCAATATGACTATAAAGTTGGTTTTTAAAAACCTAACATTTGTTTAAGAAGGCTACCAAATCAAGGATCACAGAATTAAAGAACTGTTCAATAGAAACATTCAGCCCATCTTTTTAAAAAGGAGATTATATTCCTTTTTAAAAAGAAAGAGAATTCCTTAAAATCCTGACAGCCACCAGTTTTTCCTTACACTCTGCTGAATTACATGTTCACAATGGAAATTTTTAAAACATCCAGAATTTATTTTTAAATTTCAGATCTCTCTAAATAATATACATAAGACATAAAGTTGCTTAATTTTGTATTTTTTGTTACTCACTCCAGCTATGGAAAAATAGCAGGAAAGGATTTATCTATTCTTCTACTTAAGTTTTATGGGAAGTAAGAACTCCCAGCAAAATAATTTTTTACATTCTTATGCCACAAATAATGTGTCTAAAATTCCACCATCACAACCATCCTGCCTGCACAGGTCACTGAAAGCACCTTGTCCAAGACATGGAGGGCTGTACAGAGACCGCATGCTCAATTCAGGAGGCAGAGACCTTCCAACAACAGGAAGGGTGAAATGATCTCCATATAGATACACTATGCAGCTCCTGGTCTTTAACACTTACGATGCCAAAGAGAATAGAGTCACAGTACCCCAAATAAATGTCAGACTCTGACAGCACATACAAGAGAGACTCTAAGCTTTTCTTTGAAGAAAAAAGAAAATGGCTGAAAATCAGTAGAGAAAGAAAATCATCCTCCACAAAATTTTGTAACAACAGTATTATTTGAATCAGTACTACATGTGGTCACGTAATATATGTACTATTTTAACCAGAGACTTTCAAGATAAGTAATAGAAAATATATCCAAATATAGACTTATTTGAATTAGTTTCTTCAGATAATATGTTAAACATCTTTGCAAGACAAAATAGGAGGGAAAAGAGTAACAAAAAGCAATTATTGGTGGACTGCCAAAAGCGGGCCTAAAGTGAGCTTTGTATTCAAACTCATTTGAGTCAGGTCAAGTTACGAGAATCCTATGATAACAGGGCACTTGGACGGGACTAGGAGAAGAGAGCATTCTCTTCAGCACATCCCTCAGTGCCTGGATCCTACGCAACAGAACCACACCTACACATTTATATATGAGCCAGAAAGGACTGGAGCTCTGCAGTGTGAGGTTTAAAGTTACTGAGATCTATCTGATGGGGAAGGTTCTCACTATAGTGAAGTAGCCTTTAAAAGGGTCTTGAACACTAAAGGAGGCAGGACCAGTAAGCTGGCCTCTGCAGCTGAGGAGTACCAGTCCAGGGGAGGCTGATCCAAAATCCTGAACACACATCTTGACAGTAGGATTATACCTGGGAAATCTGTCATTTAAATAAAAAATAAAACCTGGATCCCAGGAGAATTTTGACTTTGACTACTTATTGCCTGAAAATAAACTGAGAGAAGACATTTACTCCTTTGCCCTACAAAATACATGCTACAGTCACGGAAAACTGGTCTTAAGAATAGTTATATAGGCAGCACCTGTGGCTCAGTAGGTACGGTACCGGCCCCATATACTGAGGGTGGCAGGTTCGAACCTGGCCCTGGCCAGCTAAAACAGCAGTAGCAACTGCAACAAAAAATAGCCAGATGTTGCAGTGGACACCTGTAGTCCCACCTACTCGGGAGGCTGAAGCAAGAGAATCACCTAAGGCCACGAGTTGGAGGTTGCTGTGAGCTGTGACACCACATCACCTTACTGAGGTGACAAAATGAGATTCTGTCTCAAAAAAAAAAAAAAAGAACAGTAATATATCATGCAATCAATTATTTCTCTCTGTGTTCATGCTACCACTTTCATCTAAATCACTATCATCTCTCACTTGAACCACTGCAACAACCTCCCACTTGGCCATTGTTCTTCCATGTTTACCCCCTCCACAGCATCCAGAATGCTCTCTCCTTTTTTTTAATGGCCATTTTTACACTTATGGGTCTTCTTCTTCTTCTTCTTTTTTTAATTGTTGGGGAATCACTGAAGGTACAATGAGCCAGCTTATACTGCTTGTGTTTGCTGAGTGAAGTCCCTCTATTAATAGTGTCCTGCCCCCAAGAGATGTGTTATATACCATGGCCCCACACTCCTCTCCTTTTTCTCCCAACCAAGTACTAGCATCAATTTCCTCATCTCAGACTTTAGTACTCTGGATTCTTGTTTCTCCATTCTTGTGATGCTTTACCAAGAAGAATATATATTTCAACTCCATCCAAATTAATACAAAAGATGTAAAGTCACCATCCTTTTATGGCTGTATAGTATTCCATGGTATACATATACCACAGCTTGGTAATCCATTCCTAGATTGGTGGGCATTTAAGTTCTATCCACAATTTGGCGATTGTAAATTGAACTACAATAAACAGTCTAGAAAATGTCCTTATGGTAAAACGATTTTTTTCCTTCTGGGTAGATGCCCAGTAATGGGATTGCAGGATCCAATGGGAGATCTAGTTTGAGTTCTTTAAGGGTTCTGCATACTTCCTTTCAAAAGGGTCGTATTAGTTTGCAGTCCCACCAGCAATGTAAAAGTGTTCCCTTCTCTCCACAACCATGCCAGCATTTGCAGCTTTGGGTCTTTGTGATGTGGGCCATTCTCACTGGGGTTAGGTAATATCTCAGGGTGGTTTTTATTTGTATTTCTCTGATAATCAGGGACGATGAGCATTTTTTCATATGCTTGTTAGCCATTCATCTGTCTTCTTTAGAGTAAGTTCTATTCATCTCATTTGCCCATTGGCTTTTGTTTTGTTGCATAATTTGAGTTTTCTATAGTTATCAAGCTTTCGTCTGATTCATAGTATGTAAATATCTTTTCCCATTCTGATGGTTGTCTATTTGTTTTGGTTGTTGTCTCCTTAGCTGTACAGAAGCTTTTCAGTTTAATTAAGTCCCATTTGTTTATTTTTGTTGTTGTTACAATTGTCACCCCTTTGTATATGCCAATAACAGCCAAGATGAGAACTAATCAAAGACATAATTCCCTCCTCAGTAGCTTCAAAGAAAATGAAATACTCAGGAATATACCTAAAAAAAGAGGTGAAGGACCTATAAAGAAAACTATGAAAATCCTAAGAAAGGAAATAGCAGAAGATATTAAATGTTAAAATGTCTACACTTCCCAAAGCAATCTACCAATGCAATGCCATCCCTATTAAAATACCAACATCGTACTTTCAAGACCTGGAAACAGAAAAAACCCTGCATAGCTAAGGAAATTCTTAGTAATAAAAACAAAGCCAGGCATTAGCCTACCAGACTTTAGGTTATACTACAAGGCCATAGTGATCAAAACAGCATGGTATTGGCACAAAAATAGAGACATAAGACATCTAGAATCAAATAGAACACCATGAGATGAAACTAAAATCTTACAGCCACTTCATCTTTGATAAACCAAACAAGAACATTCACTGGGGGAAAGAATCCCTATTCAATAAATGGTGTAAAAGACTGAATCTGGACCTGCACCTTTCTCCACTCACTAAAACTGATTCAAGATGGATAAAAGATCTAAATCTAAGGCACAAATCAATAAAAATCCTCAAAGAAGTGTGGGGAAGATACTTGAAGATATCAGTCTGGGGAAAGATCTTACGAAGAAGACTTCCATGGCAGAATGCTCTTTTTAAACATAAATCATCAGTAATGAATAAATTTTCACAATTTCTCTAACAGGCCATAAAGAATAATGTTTTGTGATGGGTTTTAATATTATCATTATTTCAAATACTAGAATCATTTTTTAAACAAAAAATGTAACCCACTGTACTCATTATTGCCTGCAACTGAGACAGAATGCTCTCTGCTCAAACTGTATGCAGGCAACCATAAATTATGTCAGTAATAAAACTCCTCTTCCCACTAGTAGGAATGCTGCTGCTCCTGCATTCCTGAAATCACACTGTCTACCTCACTATCTTACTAGTTACTACCTTGCTTACTAAGCTCCAAATCGCACTATTTTTCTTCTGTCCCTAGAAATGCCAAGCTTGTTCCCATCTCATAGTTTTAGCAGGTGGAATGCCCACCTTTCTAATCTTCACACAGCTGCTTCCTCCTCACCATTCATGTCTCAACACAATGTTGCCTCCTCAGAGGAGATTTTTCTCACCATCCTAACCAAAGAAGCCCCACTCTCCAATCATTCCCTATAGCATTGTAGGGAATTTTCTTCCAAGCACTTAACATTATTTGAAACTACCTCATTTACATGTGTAGTTATGCACTATTTTTTTCCCTCAACTAAAATCTAAGTTTCACAAAAGTGAGGAGTTTATCTTCTATATCTTTTACCCTAGAAAGTTCAACGCACACAGTACATACTCAATGAAGGTTTGTTAAGGACTAAGTAACTAAATGAATGACTAACTTGGGCAAATGGGTACAAGAAAAAGAAGGAATCCCAAACGAAGCACGACATAGTGGAAAAAGCCAACACCAGAGCTACACTGGATGGATTTGTTTCCTTGCTTTGCCATTTAATAAATGTGAGTCTGCGCAAGGTACATTTAAAACTGCATTTCAGTTTCTTCATCTATAAGGTGAAAACAATAATAGAATATATTCATAAAGTCATTGAAAGGAATAATGAGTTAAAAGCTGCAAAATGCTCAAACCATGCCTGAAGCAAATTAAGTGCTACTTAAAGTGTTTGCTGTTATATTTGAGGCTGCCTCAGATTCAACAAGACATTGAGCTAGATTCCACAAGGTAAGACATGTCAGGACCAATATGGAAAAGGGCCTTCATCATAGGACTGCTGGGGTATTCACTCGGGCTCAGGGCCAGAGAGTCAGCACCACTCACATCAAATTCTACATTAACGTTGACTACTAGAGTCAGGCAACTGAGTGGCCTTTGCTAGCCATAGTGGGAAGAATAAGAGCCCCACACCACCCAGCTCCCATACTTTACACCATCAAATGCGCTTTTATGCCCCTTTTTGCTTCCCCCAACCCTCTCAACTACCATATAAGAGTCTAATAGCCTCTCTTTGAGGGTTCAATTTAGTTGCCATTTACTGTCCATTAATTTCAATTGCATTCATCTCCAGCTCTGTCAGGAAATGGTGGTCAGAACAGGAATGTGGTCCAGGCCAACACCTGAGAATCCTCCAGTCTTGGCAGGCCAGCCTGAGTTCCATCTCTACTGCTTTTTTTTTCTGAGACAGAGTCTCACTATGTTGCCCTCATAGTCTCACAATGTTGCTATGGCATCATAGCTCACAGCAACCTCAAACTCCTGGGCTCAAGTGATTCTCTGGTCTTAGCCTCCAAAGTAGCTGGGACTATAGGTGCCCGCCACAAAGCCTGGCAGTTCTAGAGACGGGGTCTCGCTCTTGCTTAGGCTGGTCTTGAACTCCTGAGCTCAAGCAATTCGCCGATTTCAGCCTCCCAAAGTGCTAGGATTATAGGCAAAAACCATGGCACCCAGCCATCATTCCTTCCCCACTCCTTCCTCTCCTAACACTTCTTAAAATATAAGGGAAATAGCTGGGTACAGTGGGGTATGTTTGTAGTCCAAGCTACCAGGGAAATTAAGGCAGTGGGATTATGTGAGTCCAGAAGTTTGAGGTCAGGCTTGGCAACATAGTAAGACATTATCTTGTGAAAAAAGAGTTAGGAAAGAGGAGATCAGCACGATGGCATGATACGGGAAACAAACGAGGTTGCTTGCTAATCTGGGAAGGTAAAAGGCTCACAACTGTTAGACTTTATTACACGTAGGTTTATAAATGTTGCCAGTAAAAACTAGTTACCTATGAAAACTCAGTAAACGATAAAAACTATTGCTGGAAATTTTAAGGAAACTAATCCTACTAAATATTGAAAAAAAGCACACTATAAACTTTAATTTCAACATCACCCACCAATAAACCATAACTGCAAGTTACAACATCTTTAAATGCATTCCAAGAGTCAATCCCAATAAATGCCTTTATTTTTAAGCAGGCAAGATTCAATTGCTGTATTCTGATCATTTAAGAAGCTCATTTCAAATTTATTTAAAACTAGATAACAAAGATACAAAATTTAAAACTTTTATAATATAACAAAGTCAACTTATTCTATTCTTCTATGTGTTCATGTTAAAAACTTTAAAAGAATTATCTTTAATCATTTTTCCATCTTCCCTTGATCACACACACAAAAAAATCTTTAAAGTAGGCTGCTTGTCAAAAAAGAGATTTATAGAGTTTAGCACAGTGGTAGGCCAGGACTAATTAAAGGTATTCTCGTTTAAAGCATATATAGATTTATAACCAATAATCTGCTTTATTACTTTAAAAAACTACTGTAAACCAAGAAAATGTTCTTCCTCTTGGCCTAAATTTGTTTATCATTTTCCTGGATTCAGAAAGCAAACAAGTAATCAAGTTCATTTTTACTTCACTCAGAAAGTCCTCCAAATTCATAAGACAAAAATGAACATCTTAATTTTTGAAAGTCCTACAGAAGAAAAGATTAGTTTATTGTAATCTTTGCAACATTTATTGTGTAGGTTATTCTTTCTTTATTCTAATACAAATCAAATCCTTCATTCTGGTGAAAAAATGTAAACTGGAAAACACTGAAGCTGGAGATGCAGTTTATAACACAGCATCTCAACTTCAGCTGCTCAGCAGGATCACCTGAGGAGCTTTTAAAAAATACTACTGTGCAGGACCCACCCCAGACCAATTACCTGAATTCCATGGCAATTGTATGGTTTGAAAGCTCCCCAGATGATTCTAATATTCTGCCAGAGTTAATAACCTCCAGATGTAATGAAAAATACAGTCATACTTTGCTTAACAACTAAGATAAAGTCTGAGAAATGTGTCATTGGCAATTTTGTCATTGTGTCAACCTCAAAGAGTGTACTAACACAAACCTAGATGGTACAGCCTACTACACAGCCAGGCTGTATTGTATATATAGCCTATTGTTCCTGGGCTACAGACCTGTATGGCACGTTACTGTACTGGATATGTAAGAAAATGTAACAAAATGGCAAATATTTAACCATAGAAAAGGCACAGTAAAAATACAGTATAAAAGATAAAAAATGGTACACTTGGACAGGACCCTTAACATGAATGGAGCTTACAGGACTGAAAGTTGTCCAGGTGAGTCAGTGAGTGAATGTGAGGCCTAGGACATTACTACACATTACCGTAGACTTTGTAAACACTTAGGTTACACTAAATTTATAAAAAACTATTTTTCTTTCTTCAATAATAAATTAACATTAGCTCATAATGTTTTTACTTCATAAACATTTTAATTTTTAACTTTTTGACTCTTACAATAACACTTAGCTTTAAACACAAGGCACATTACTGGTACAGAGGCAAACAATTTATCTTCCTTAAATTCTTATCCTATAATATGCTTATTCTTATTCTTTTTTGTATTAATAATTTTTTTCTTTTTAAACTTTTTTTGCTTAAAACTAACTCACACATTAGCCTAGGCCTACACAGTTTCAGGATCATGAATGTCATTGCTTCCACATTTCATCCCACTAAGTCAGTGGTTCTTAACCTTCCTAATGCCATGATGTATTTTCATTGTTACAAAGGGGTCGCGACCCACAGGTTGAGAACCACTGCACTAGGTCTTTATGGGCAACAATACAATGGGCCTGTCATCTCCTAATGTGCCTTCTTCTGGGATACCTCCTAAAGGATCTACCTGAAGCCATTTTACAGTTAATTTTTTTTTAACATATAAGCAGAAGGAATATACACTCTAATTAATAATTAACAAAGTACAGTAAATATATAAACCAGTAACACAGTCTTTTGTTATCAAGTGTTATGTACCATAAATAACTCATTGCTGCACTTTCATATGCCTGGCAAGGCAGTAGGTTTGTTTAGAACTGCAAACACAGACACATGAGCAATGCATTGCGTTATGACAGCTAAGAGGTCCCTAGGCAACCAGAATTTTTCAATTCCATTATATTTTTATGGGACCATTGTACATATGGCTCATTGCTGAAACATTATTTGGCATTTGACTACACATATACTTTAGAATCAGAGATCTAGGTTCAAATTCTGATCCCATATCTTAATAGTTTTATAAATTCTTTTCCAAAGATGGGTAATTTTTATATAATTTTATCATTGAGATAATGCATAAAGAAGTTCCTAGGCATCCGTATCACAGGAATTTTGTAAATGTGAAAAACTCCAGGTAAATTCTATTCTATTTCAAACCTACTTTGTCCCAATTTGCAAATAATTCATATTACGAATTTGCAGTTTAATTCAAACAATAGAAGGAACAGTGTGTTCAAACTAGTTTTCATTTTGTAGGATCCATATAGGGTGAAATCTACCAAACTCTTCCCCTATTATGCACTTAACTGAATACTAGGAGCTGCAGAGAATTAAAAAACAAAAATGAAATAAAAGAAGCACACATCAGGTTTTTCACTTAATATGTAAGTGGAGTGGAGAAGGTCAAAGTAACACCTAAAAGCGTCACAATTTCTAATAAGTTTTATCAATCCTTTGCCTCAAGTCTTCCCCAACTCCTCAAATGGCAGAGACGATCAAAGAACAGATGCTTAAGTAAAGCGCATATTGGAAGTTTAGGCTGGTCAAAGTGGTATTAAAATAACAGCGTTGGTGGTGGTGTGGTGAGCATAGCTGCCTTCCAAAATAGCCCTGAAGTGATGCTAGAGTAAGAAAGGGAGAAACGCTGTGGGTTTTCATTACAAGAGGACCAGAGTGGTCACTTTTATTAATAAATTATACACCTGCACAGAATTTCACCATTTTTAAAACTATAGTTTTATATTATTTTTTTCCCTTACACAATTTACTGATACAGCTCTCCTCATTTTAGACAGGTGAAAATTGTGGCTCAAAGCACATTTACCCAAAGTCATCAGACCAGTAGCTGCTAGTGGGTGCTACCATACCACAGAAAATTTTCAGTTACATGTTTATAAATAAAACACTGTTTGTTTGTTAAAATTCAATATTTGGTCAATTCAATAATGAATTATTATCATTAAAACTACTATAATCTGGTTCAGTGCCCATGGCTCAGTGGTTAAGGGCACTGGCCACATGCACCTGGGGTGGCCTGTTCAAACCCAGCCCGAGCCTGCTAAACATCAACGACAACTGCAAAAAAAAAAAAAAAAAAAAAATAGCAGCGTATTGTAGTCCCAGCTACTTGGGAGGCTGAGGCAAGGGAATCACTTAAGCCCAAGAGTTTGAGGTTGCTGTGAGCTGTGAGGCCATAGTATGCTACTGAGGGTAACATAATGAGACTCTGTCTCAAAAAAAAAAAAACAACTATGATGATCTGGAAAACTATTAATAAGGGGCATGTTATTATCAAAAATTCCTAGACACCATACCTCAAAATTCATGGCAGCATCAAGTATAATAATCTAACAATCTCATGTAGTATTTACAGATGACAAAATGTTGCAACTAGCAGTAGCTGTTGCTGCAGAAATATTACTTGTTTTGACATGTTCATTAAGGCATAATTTTTCAATGAATATAAGGAGAAATGCACTGTGACAATGAACTAAAAATACTGATTCAATTAGGAACTATCTTTTAAAAAGGCAAGGACAATGATAAGTAAAATTTAAAAATTCAATCACTATTCAATTTTTAGCTACCGTGTTTTCCTGAAAATAAGACCTACCCAAAAAGTAAGCCCTAGTAGGATTTCTATGCATTTATGAAATATAAGCCCTACCCTGATAAGAAGACCTACTGATGGGTTTGGCTATGCAGCATATCTACGTAGCCATGCCATGCATTTTGGCGTGGAGTGGTAAGGAAGACTGGAATACCTTTTATCTGCCACAGCTCCTTTCTCTGAGCCATTCACACTTGCACAAGTGCACTTGTGGTAACCTTGGTCACAGGTATCCTATTGCACACGTGTGAATGGCTAGGGGAAAGGAGTTCACGCATCACTAGCACCAGCCCCACCAACAAGGTCGGCTCCCCCTGTCAGGTTCCAGAAGAAGATGACTTAACTGTATTTGAATAAATGTAGATTGTTGCATTACACTTAATAAAAATAAGACATCCCCTGAAAATAAGCCCTAGTGTGTCTTCTTGAGAAAAAATAAATATAAGATAGTGTCTTATTTTGGGGGAAACACGGTACTAGGATTGTCTGAGTAGCATTTTCTACAATACTATTTGTTTCAACAGTTCATTCATTGCAAAATAAAGTTGACTCTTAAAACTATATACATATCTTGGCTCGGCGCCTGTGGCTCAATCAACTAAAGCACCAGCCATGTACACCTAAGGTGGCGGGTTCAAATCCCCAGCCCGGGCCCACCAAACAACCAAAAGTGATGGCTGCAACCAAAAAATGGCCGGGCGTTGTGGCGGGCGCCTGTGGTCCCAGCTACTTGGGAGGCAGAGGCAGGAGACTCCCTTGAGCCCAGGAGTTAGAGGTTGCTATGAGCTGTGATGCCATGGCACTCCACGCAGGGCGATAGCTTGAGGCTCCGTCACAAAAAAAAAAAAAAAAAAAAACAACTATATATATATCTCAAAAAAATAATATATCCCACCCGGAATTTACAAATTATACTTTATCATTTTCTATAATGAGCTTATATTGCACTAAACAGTATTATTTTAAATATAGTCAGTAACTCTGAGCCATACATGAAATATAACATGTCTAGAATGCACAAAAATTCAGTTGGGATGTCCAAGAATCCTAATCATAAAATGAGAATGAAGTTATTAAAATCTGATAATAGGTAGGAAGTGCTTCTTAACTAGAAAGCCACTTGGAAGATGATAATCAGGACTTGACTGAACACACAGCATCTCAGATGAACTTGTTTATTTTGTACTTTTTAAATTGGCTACTTATCTTTTCCAGTGTTTGGGTAAAAATCCTATGATTCTCTAAATGCTAACTAATATACTGGCATAGATAGCTTTCCACATAAAAAGAATTCTCAATATTTTATAGTTTCTAAATTAGAAGAGAAAATACATGTGATGATTAGTAACAAGAAACTAGCACTGCTATAGAACTACATTGATTTCTTTGGTTTAGGAAACAACATCACTAATGAACAGAATTTTGAAAGCCAGAATTAATATGACCATAGCCACTAATCAGGACTGGTCTACACAGAAAGGGATGAAATACGCAGAATATCATAGGAGTTGGGTATTGGAGCTTAAAATTCTGAAACTCTCAATACAAGTAATTTCTAGGCCTTTGTGTAAAAGCACATGAGGCTAGGGATGAGTACGGTGTTTCCCCAAAAATAAGACACTGTCTTATTTTTATTTTTTTTCTCAAGAAGACACACTAGGGCTTATTTTCAGGGGATGTCTTCCTCTCTGGGCCAAAATGCATGGTGTGGCTATGCAGATATGCTGCATAGCCATGCCCATCACTAGGTCTTATTATCAGGGTACGGCTTATATTTAACAAATGCATAGAAATCCTCCTAGGGCTTATTTTTTGGGTAGGTCTTATTTTCGGGGAAACACAGTAATATATGAGCTAACATTAATTACTGATTGCTGAGCTAAAATGCATATCTGGCCATCCATGCCCTGTAAAGAAAATGAAGGAATGGAACAGACTAGGCAAGTTTCAATGAGAAGTGAGAGACAGAGAAAGAAGTGTTAAGACATGCAGAGCTAGATCAAGTGAGCTGGAGAAGGAGATGAAGGGACATAAAATAAAAATACATAGAACTTACATTACTTCAAAAATGTAAGTAGAGGCTCGGCTCCCATAGCTCAGTGGTTATGGCACCAGCCACATACACAGAGACCAGGGGGTTGGAACTCAGCCAGGGCCTGCTAAACAACAATGACAAATGCAACAAAAAAATAGCCAGGCATTGTGGCGGGCGCCTGCAGTCCCAGCTACCTGGGAGGCTGAGGCAAGAGAATCACTTAAGCCCAGGAGTTTAAGGTTGCTGTGAGCTGTGATGCCACAGCACTCTACCAAG
>CAUYQV010162371.1:0-26141 GCA_963574575.1 Galagoides demidoff | reverse complement strand
CCTCCCAAGTAGCTGGGACCACAGGTACCCGCCACAACGCCCGACCATTTTTTGGTTGCAGCCATCATTGTTGTTTGGCGGGCCTGGGCTGGGGATTCGAACCCGTCACCTTAGGTATACGTGGCTGGCGCCTTAGTCGATAAGTGGTTTTTTAAAAACAACTTTTTCAGAATACTATGGGCATAGAAATGATTTGGTTACGTGAATTGCTTTTGAATAGTTTGGGTCAAAGTTGTAAGTGTGCCCAGCACTCTGACGGTGTGCGCTGTGCCCATTAGGTGTGAAATTACCCCTCCCATCTGTTTGCTTTACCTTGAAGTTTCCTACTATATGTGCAGATGGGTACTAATCAATTAGTTCCAATTTAATAGTGAGCACATGTGCTGTTTGTTTTTCCATTTTGGTGATACTTCATTTAGAAGAATCATCTCCAGTTCCATTCAGATTGTTACCCAAACTGAAGTTTGGTACCCAAATTAGTTCACCATTTTCTAATGACTGAGCAGTAGTCCAAGGTATACTTATACCAGTATTTATGGCCACGTGAGTTGGTTCCCCATCTTTGCCATTGTGAATTCAAGAAAATCCTGACTAAATCTCTGAAACAGTGTAAGATCATACAGGTCAGGCTCTTTCAGTGATGGCAGTTTGTAAAAGCCTTTCCTAGAGAACTGGCATGAGAGTGAATTAGTGTTGCTTTTGCGTTCAAAACTCCCAATGTGGGGGAGAGAGAACTTGGTTAGCCTTGACATTATGGAAGGAGGTCAGAGTTACCTTGGGCTCACCTTTGGGTGTCAGAAATAGTTGCCTAGATGAGACACGGTAAGCAGGGCACACGTGGTTTAACCTGTATAAAGAAGAATTGACCAACACAAAGGAGAATGCATTTGGACAGAACGATCCTATGTTACATCTGGAAAACCAAACTCAAGTGATAAATAGCTGGATGATTTGAAAAAGCAATGTCTAAGAAAGACACTCACCTCCTCCCCCACTAAAAGTAAAAATAAAAATACCCGGCTGGGTGCAGTGGCCCATGCCTGTAATCCTAGCACTCTGGGAGGTTGAGGCAGAAAGATCCCTTGAGTTGAGAAAGAGTGAGACACCATCTCTACTAAAAATAGAAAAATTGGCCAGGCAGAGTGGCCAGTCCCAGCTGCTCAAAAGGATCGCTTGTGCCCAGGAGTCTGAGGCTGCTATGAGCTAGGAGCGCTCGAGCCTGGCCAATAGGGTGAGACTATGTTAAAATAAAATAAAATAAAATAAAATAAAATAAAATAAAATAAAATAAAAATGGGCTTGGCACCCATAACACAGTGGTTAGGACACCAGACACGTACAATGAAGCTGGCAGGTTTGAACCCATCCTGGGCCAGCTAAACAATGACAACTGCAACAACAACAACAAAAATAATATCTGGGCATTGTGGCAAGCACCTGTAGTCCCAGTTACTTGGGAGGCCGAGGCCAGAGAATCACTTAAGCACAAGAGTGGAGGTTGCTGTGAGCTGTGACTTCAAAGCACTCTACTGAGGGTAACATAGTGAGACTCTGTCTCAAGAAAAAGAAAAATGGCTCAGAGCCTATAACTCAGTGGTTAGGGCACTGGCCACATACACCGATGCTGGCAGGTTCGAACCCAGCCTGGGCCTGCTAAACAATAGTGACAACTTCAACAAAAAATAGCCTGGTGTTATGGCAGGCACCCATGGTCCCAGCTACTTGGGAGGCTGAGGCAAGAGAATCACTCAAGCCCAAGAGTTTGAGGTTGCTGTGAGCTGTGACACCATGGCACTCTACTGAGGGTGACATAGTGAGACTCTGTCTCAAGAAAAAAAAAAATCCAAAAAAAAAAAAAGAACAATGTGCTAATATTTAGAGATGAAAATGAATGGGAAAATCTTAAACTAAACTCAATTTACAGGCAGTCTTTTTGTTTGTGTTTTGCTCTTTTTAAAACTTCAGGTTGATGTGAGGGTGCAATGATTAGGTTACATCATTTGCATTTGTTGGGCGCTCCTGGGTGGAGAAAACCTCCAATGGATAGAAATGTCTAGAGAGAAAAATAAAGCAGTTGAGTCCTTTAGTGTAGCAGAAGTAAAGAAAGCCACAGGATATGACAGGAGCTTTGCATTAACCTTGAAATTAATAGATTAAAGGCTTCTGATTCAATTATGATTATGCTGATTGAAACAGCTTAGGATATAGAGCAAGCCACTGGGATTTTATAGACCCTGGTTGAATCATCCCGCGAGGTCATTTGGATCCCTCTGCTCAATTCCTATGTTCATCTCAGACTTTCAGACGACGACTTTTTTCCTCCTGAGATAATAAAACAGGAACAACATAGGCCTGTGAACATATACTAACTGAATTTTGCTCTGAACTATTATTAATTGCTTGAGGATTCAATGAGAAAACACATAAAACTTTGAAAAACACACTAGGTTCTCACCAAATGTAATTTTCTTTTCTTTAATTTTCTCCTTTATGCTGTGGAAAGGGTCCCAAGAGAGATGTTTGTATTCTGAGATAGAGAAATCTACATTGTCTATTGTATATAGAAGATTTGTGGGTAAGTTTGTGGAGAAATTCTTCCAAGATTTGTTTATTATAGATCAGTCTTGCAAAAGAGTATCAGATATCTGAAGGAAATAGGAGCTTAGCAACCTAAAATCATTCCTCTTTTGTGGTTGCAGAAAATCTTCACTCACAAAATAAACAGCAAGCTATTACCCATTTTTTTTTTTTTTTTTGAGACAGAGTCTCAAGGTTGCCCTGGGTAGAGTACTGGGGCATCACAGCTCACAGCAACCTCCAAGTCTTGGGCTTAAGCGATTGTCTTGCCTCAGCCTCCCAAGTAGCTGGGACCACAGGTGCCTGCCACAACACCAGGCTATTTTTTTTGTTGAAGTTGTCACTGTTGTTTAGCAGGCCCAGGCTGGGTTTGAGCCTGCCAGCATCGGTGTATGTGGCCAGTGCCCTAACCACTGAGTTACAGGCTCTGAGCCATTTTTCTTTTTTTTGAGATAGAGTCTCACTATGTTACCCTTAGTAGAGTGCTTTGAAGTCACAGCTCACAGCAACCTCCAACTCTTGTGCTTAAGTGATTCTCTGGCCTCGGCCTCCCAAGTAGCTGGGACTACAGGTGCCTGCCACAATGCCCAGATATTATTTTTGTTGTTGCATTTGTCATTGTTGTTTTTCAGCTGTCCCAGGATGGGTTCAAACCCACCAGCTTTGATGTACGTGGCCAGCGTCTTATCCAATGAGCTTTGGAAGCTGCTGATATTACCCTTCTTTATACATCTTGTAATATAATGCTGTGCAGTAGGCATTCATAGTCCTTCTGCATCAGTTATTCTTTGGAAGAATTGATGAAACCTAAATAGCTCTCTAAATCATGGTCTGACTTTTCCTCTTAGCTCAATTCAGAAAGAACTTAGTTTCTTCTACCAAATGGTTAGTTATGAACAATACTAGAAGATTTCCTAGATTATAGAAGTACCTAAGTATACATTTGTATACACCATACAGTATACAGTGGGTATGTACTTACATTTTTGCTAATAAAACTTGAAGAGGGGGGAGAGAAATCCTCCCATTTGAAATGAACTGGGAAAATTTATTTGAAGCCACTCACAAATAAACTCCATACAAATCCCTTCATCAAATGATGCTTACTAATATAGATTCTTAATATGTTGAGTTTGCTAAAATATATAACTCATTCTTTATGTGAATCTATGAAATCTAATTATCCAACAGTTACTCCCTGGTGGCCATCAAAGTGCACGCACGACACGCACACACACTCAATTGCTCTCCGAAAATATTCCTATATAATTAACTAACAAATGACTTGGAAGCTCTGGTAGTTTGCATGGTGGCTAGTGAAGAAGCTCTGTTCTGCTACTTCAAATAAATATAACTAAACTCCTGCCAGGAGTTGTACCAGACAAACAATAGTGACACTGTCTCTTAACGAAGGCTTCTGCCAGAGGAGACACAGGCCTTTGAGCTTTCAGGAGGGAAGCAGAGGACCTCTTCAGCCTGCCTGCCCCCAGAAAGCATCTTTGTTATGACAAATGGCAGCTTGTATTCCTCTATCCCCACTATTGAAGGGAATTAGTTCTGTCTCTACCACTGAAAAAATTAAAACTTAAAACTGAAAGACTCCCATGGATGGTCTCACCCAGTGCTTTTCAGACTTTTGAATTTCATGGACCAGCAACATTTGAAAATATAGCTAAAATTTTTTAAAGCTAAAATAACTGGGGAGAATAGACAGAAGGCAGGACTTTACAGACATAATAATTTGTATATAGTGGAAAACGTTTTTTAAAAATGTGACTGCTGGTTTGAAAATGGCAGCTTGGATTTGGTATCTCTCACTCTCTTTTTTCTTAGAAATAATCCAAAGCAGAAAGACAAAAAACAAAAGGACAAAATACACTTTCAGTAAAATCAGAAGATAGCTGTAGTCCAAAATACTAGAACAGGCAGGTGTTTCCAGGAGCAGTGTCAAT
The DNA here is from genome assembly GCA_963574575.1 of Galagoides demidoff. Lineage (NCBI taxonomy): Eukaryota > Metazoa > Chordata > Mammalia > Primates > Galagidae > Galagoides > Galagoides demidoff. The sequence continues at coordinate 21,612 of CAUYQV010162371.1, read as the reverse complement.
GAAAGGAGAGGGTGAAAGAGGGTGACAGAGGATGTGGGAGTGACACATGACAGAATAGCAGAGTACTTTTCTGGGGAGCCACTTTCTGAAGTAGAAATCCAACCACCTATTTTCAGCATAAAAAATGTGTGTGCACATTACCAATACATACTTGTTTAATTCCAGTTTTTTTTTAAGAAGTAGGGGAGGCTGTATGATGCACTATAATTGAAAAAAGTATCTGGGCCAGGCCTCATGACTCAGTCCTATAATCCTGGCATTCTGGGAGGCCAAGGTGGGAAGATCCCTTGAGCTCAGGAGTTGGAGACCAGCCTGACCTGTAGTCCCAGCTAAGAGCAAGACTGAGGCAGGAGGATGGCTTGAGCCCAGGAGTCTGAGTTGCTGTGAGTTAGGCTGAAGCCATAGCACTCTAGTCCAAGGGACAGAAACTCTGTTTCAAAAAAAAAAAGAGAGAGAGAGAGAGAGAGAAAGTAGTCTACCACCCTGATAACACAAACAAACAAAGAAAAAAAGAAGATACTTTCGTTTAAAATTACAAAAAATGCCACAATTACCATTCGCACTGGTGTAAGAAATACATAAAGTAAATAAACCTTCACCATAAATTCTATGTTCTGAGAAAACTATAGGCAAATTCTGCTTTCTCCTCATCAGCTCATACACATAAATGATACACAAAGTGCATGCTCACTTCAGAAATACTCAAAATCAAGTCCCAAAATGATTGTCTCCAGTATGTTATAAGAATCCAAATAAAGTACAAGAATAACAGAGATTAAATCCTCACGAGAAAATTTTTTGGTGGAGTAACTTCAAATGGAGACCAAATATTCTGCCATCATTCACAAAATCCACTGAAATATTTCTCCTGGTGAAGAAAGAATATAGAGAAGAGGTGTAGTAGTTTAAGTAGGTGATGACATGAAACACAAATGTGTAAAATTTGAGATAATGCAGCTTAGGAACAAAACAGAGTGAAAAATAAAAGTAGATAAGCATTAACTATAGAGTATTACTCGGCCATAAAAAATGTGAGCAATCTAGTATCTTTTGTGACAGTCTGGATGGCACCAAAAACCATTCTTCTAAGTGAAGCCCTGCAGGAATGGAGGGCAAACACATGTACTGAATACTGAATTGGGACTAACTGATCAACACTTAAGTGCATAGGCGAAAGTAAAACTCAGTGAAAATCACCCGGGGGGGGACGGGCAGAGGGGGCAGGTAAATTCCCACCTATTGGTACAGTGCACACTACCTGGAAGAAGGGCACACTTCCAGCTTTGACTTCCAAAAAACAAAGTAGGTAAAGAAAACATGTGCACCCTGTAATATTCTGAAATTTTAAAAAATAAGAAAATAATAGAAGCAGGAATGATGAATTTGGAAGATCTGATATAGATATAATAAGAATAGCAATGGTGCTCACTTTGGGAGCACATATACTAAAATTGGAACGATACAGAGAAAATTAGCATGGCCCCTGCACAAGGATGTCACGCAGATTCTCAAAGGGTTTCATAGTTTTCAGGAACAACAACAGCAACAACAACAACAAAAAAGAATAGCAATGAAGAAAATGTATTATACACAAAACAAATATGTTAAACTATTACTGTGTTTTCCAAAAAATAAGCCCTATGCAAAAAATAAGCCTTAGCAGGATTTCTATGCATTTGTTAAATATAAGCCCTACCCTAATAATAAGACCTAGTGACGGGCATGGCTATGCAGATATGCTACACACCATGCATTTTGGTGTGAAGAGGAAGACATCCCCTGAAAATAACCGCTAGTGTGTCTTCTTCAGAACAAATAAACATAAGGCAGTGTCTTATTTTTGGAGAAACATGGTATCTGGCACATGAAAAGGTACTCAGAATTATTACTTATTAAGAAAATAGATGTTAAAACCTCAATTAGATCCTGGTACACACATACCAGAATGATTAAAATTAAAAGACAGACAGCTCCAACTATTGGGAGATTGTGTCTCACACAGACTCAGCATTGCTGGTGGGAAAACAAAGCAATTCAAGTCCTGAGGGAAAGGTTCTGTAGTTTCTTTCAAAGGTAAACATGTGTGTACCTTAGACACAGAAATTTTACTTCTAAACAATTATCCTAGAAGTAGGATAATTTTATGAATAAAAATAAATTTCCATTATGATCATGCTTTCATAGAAGAATATACACACGTATTACTAGCACATCCAGTATCATGAATAAGTAGCACAGACAACATGCTGAATGAAACAAGCTGGGTGGAAAATGTCATAGACCATCTGAGTCTGTTTGTGTGAAGTTCAGGAATATGCAACATTAACTATATTTAAAAAAACAATGAAGTGGGAGGCTGATTGAAAAAGGGCATAAGAGTGGTGCCCTTCTAGGGTCATGGAAATGTATTCTTTCCTGATGGGATGTGAGCTCAAGAAGTGTTTCTATGTATCAACATTATACAGGTGAAATGTATTGTTTGAAATGTATGGACATTTGACTTAACAAAAAAGGACAACTAGTATTAATGAATTAATCAAGTGGAAGCTGGGGAGTGGGTGGAAGTACAGTTAAAAAAAAATAGCAAAATTTTGATCTTGTTGAAACTGAGAGATTTATTTAATAATTCTTCTTTCTTTATATAGATTTGAATTTGTCCCAAAAAAACCAGTTAAAATGTCTGAAATAAGAGACTTCATTCTGCATATAGTATTGGCACAGTCATCCAAGGAGAAATGCTTTCGTTGGCCTGAATTCCATTTTATCCCTTAGTAACATGACTCATGTTTTCTTTGTAATTTGCCTGTTATTTCTTTGCCAATCCTTTTAACCATCTAAATTTCTTAGTTTTAAGTGTATCTCTTTGAATAGCCGTGAGTTGCATTTTGCTTTGTTAGTCAAACTGAATTATTCTTTGAGGGGAGGGACAGGGTGTTGCTCTGCCTGGGCTCTGGTCTGAAGTGGCATCATCACAGCTCAAGGCAATCTCAAACTCCTGGGCTCAGTCAATCCTTCTGCCTCAGCTTCCCAAGTAGCTGGACTACAGGCACACACAGCTATAGTTGGCTAATTTTTCTATTTGTTGTAGAGACAGGGTCTCAGTATGATACCTAGGCTAGTCTCAAACTCCTGACCTCAGGCAATTCTCCCATCTCAGCCTGGTCGGATTACGGACATGAGCCAGATTACCTGGCCAATTTTTCTCGTACTATGTGCAATAGTAGGCGTGGTGTCTCATATTTGTAATTCCAGCCCTCTGAGAGGCTTTGGTGGGTGGATTGCCTGAAGTTTGGAGTTCTAGACCAGCTTGAGCAAGAGCAAGACCCAGTCTTTACTAAAAATAAAAAAACTAGTTGGGCGTTGTGTTGGGTGCCTGTAGTCCCAGGTACTTGGGAAGCTGAGGCAAGAGGATTGCTCAAGTCCAAGAGTTGGAGGTTGCTGTGAGCTACGATGCCACAGCACTCTGGCTCTCTACACAGGGCAACAGAGTGAGACTGTGTCTCAGAAAAAAAAAAAAAAGGCAACAAAAATGTGTGTGATAAACTCACATTATTGACATGACTAATGAGTTTTATTATAATTCTACCGAGTATCGTTTCATTTTTATTATGTCTTTGATGTTTGAGTTCACTATGGTTTGGTTATTTTTTTTTTTTGATAGTTAGAAAGTACGTGGTTTTGGTACTTTTATATTAATAACCTATATAATGGAAGTCTCCTCTTTTCTTTGGAAACTTCAGCTTTTACTATGAACAATATTGAAATCTGCTTCTTTCCTTATAGCACTTTCTTCCTTCCTCTTTCTCATTTTCAAATTTTTATCATCAGCCTAATTTTGGTTTTAATATTTGTATGCCTATTTATCCTAAACTACCTGATACGTGGATTTCAGTTTATTCCATTATACTTGCTATTTAAAATTTCTGAAAATATCAGGGAGTTAGTCCTACTTTCCATTAGTACTTTCCCTTTTCATATTTTTGTTAGTTGTAGAATATTTTATTCCTTAGAGCACATTACAATTACATACTATGGTTCTACCAAGGTTTATCTTCCTCTTTCTACCTTGGTGCTAAACCTCTCGTAAACCTTATAATGAAGTAGTTCTGGTCACTTTGAAGTGGCCGAGGTTCATTCTCCACTGGATTCCTGAGAATATACTTATGGGAATGATATTCTCAGATATCTAGCCTGTTCAAACCTTCATTGGACTGGTTGTCAAATTATCTTTAAAGACTATAAAAAATCTTGTGTCATATTTCTGTCCTGAATGTTGTAAAAAATATTTTAGCACTTCCTTACCTAAAAGTACATTTTACTGTTTTCTTGGCTTTTTTAAAAATTGAGGTAAAACATTAACATGTACCAAATTTTCCCTTTTTAGTGCTGAAGCCTCCAAATGCATTCTGGTTTTCAAACTTCGATGCCAAGGGACCTGAGATTCCCATTTCCTTGCTGGCTGTGAGCGAGGGGGTGTTCTCAGTTTCTTGAGGTTCTTGTATTCCTTGGCTTAGAATCTCTTCCTCCCTCTTCAAATTCAGCAATGGCTGTTTGAGTCCTTCTCATGTTCCAAATCTCCTACCTCTCCCCTGCCTCGTCTTGCCAGCCTTTTTCATAGTTTGCATCTTTCTGACTAACAGTTCCACGTTCCTCTTCTCTTTTTTTTTTTTGGCCGGGGCTGGGTTTGAACCCACCACCTCTGGCATATGGGGCCAGCGCCCTACTCCTTTGAGCCACAGGCACCGCCCTCCTCTTCTCTTTTTAAGCAGTTTGGGATAAAATTAAACCCACCCAGATAATCCAGGGATAATATCCCTATTTCAAAGTCCATTAATTAGTTACTTAAATGACATCTGCAAAATCCTTTCAGCATAGTACCTAAATTCATTTTTTGTTCGATGATCTGTATGGCTGCAGTAAGAATTTAGAAGGACATGTAGAATTCTGCTTCACCTCATACCTAGATGGAAAAACTCACTACATTTCACTTACAAGGCAAATATCTATTAAACAGGCATGGAGATAATATTTCCACTTTCTATTTTTAAGGTAAAGATCAAAGAATATGATGACATACTCATGAAAGATAAAAGTCAAAGCAACTTAGACCTGTTGCTGGCAAGAGTTCAATTGATATTATATTGACAGAGGATAACATGGCAAAATCAGAATTATAAACATCACACCTGTTTACCAAAAAATTCTATTTCTAGAATTTTCTCTACAGATATTACATAAGTATGAAATAACTTATATACAAGGTTGTTCACTGCATGTTGATTTTTATAGCAAAATAGTAAAAGCAAACCAAATGCCCAGGGGACTAGTTAACAGGTTACAAAACCTGATTACCAATAGAATGCAATCTATAGAATATAAGAAAATGCAAAAAACAACAATGAACTTCTTTATACACTACTATGAAATGATAAGCAATACACATTATTTCAAAAAGAAGTAGAAAGCAAGTAATATGTGCACTCAGTTAAGCAAAGAGAGAGGAAATATGATATACATTCCTGTCTGCATTTGCTTATGTTCATATAAAATATCTCCAAAAGTATATTAAAGAAACATAATTTATATGTTTAGAAAAGAGAAATTGGTGGTACCTGGCTTAGGGATGGAATATTTTGGAACTTTTGGCATCTTGAATTCTATGAATATATAATGTACTCATTAGCTAAATGAATAAATACACTGTGTAAATTTTTGTTTTGCCAACACCATCATTTCTTGAAAGTAAATATTTTTACTAGGGAAGAAGTTGCCTAATGAATGCTGACTATGTCCCAAACAGCCTTCAGAGCACCACACCTCCTGGGCATCACCTCTTTCCTTTGGTGCAACTTGCATGGTTAGCGGTATTGTCTCCACTTTACAAATGAGAACAGTCAGGCTCAGAAAGACTCGTAATTGCCCAGGTATGCATAGGTGCTAAGACGTTTATTTGGCCACAGTTTGTCCCAGAGCAATTTTATAACACAGTTTTAACCACCGCATGATAAGAATACTATACAATTGAAAAAGTGAAAAGAATACCATCTTAGAATAAAGAACATCCTTCCAAAAAAGTTAAACTCATTGCCCTTCTATTTTGCACTTTGTGTATAGCAGAAATTGGTACCCAAAGTTTAGGAAATACTGATGGGATGCAGTCTGCAGCTAGATGCTGAAGTCTTTTCTATATCACCTCCCACAGGAAGACCCAGCACCTCTCCGTGATAAACTTCAGCGACAGTGAACTTCCCCCTAAAGTGACTTTCTCACAAAGCTGTCCACTCCACGTGTTCTGGTGAATCTCAGTGCTAGAGAGTTGGCTCTACTTTGGTCTGAAATATACTCCCTGGAAATTTCAGTGCCTTTGTTCTAAGTTCTCCACGTAAGACCACCATGAAAGTTCAAGTTCAAGTTCAAGTTCATTCCTCTTCCTTTGGACAGCTCTTTAAACTTTCAAAATATTTCCCTTTCAAATGTAAACCTTCCAAGATTCTCTGTATCTCGCACAATGGGATTTTTAAATCTTCTGTTTTCATAAACAAGTAATGGGCCTGTGAGGCCGCTACTGCTTGTCAATGTTTTCAAGAGAATATTTCACAAGGAAAAACTGACCAATAAAAAGCAGACAGGGTGATTGCCCTCCATTGCTGAACACCATCCTATTAACACAGATGAAAATAGATTATCTTTATGACAAGAAGATCAGCTTGCTAACTTGTACTGAGCAGGCAGCCATCCACAGCCTTTAATTACTTTTCACATTTGTGACTTTGGTTTCCGACCAGAGAGAGAGAGAAAGAGAAGAGAAGGAGAAGAAGGATACCCTTTATTGCCTCAAGGAGCAAGATTTTAATTTTATATCTATTCCATTTAATTTCTTTTAGAGTCAGTTTGTGGATAAAGGAAGGGGAAAAATTCAGAGAAATAAACAGGGAGAAGTTAAAAATGGAAAAAAAAAAAAAAGAAACAGAAAATAGGACCTAAAATATACACCAGTATTCTTACAGCATTCTTTTTCATTACAGTATTCTTTTTTCATTAATCATATGTCTACTGAAGCATGAGGATTTTTTGCGCAAAGCATTTGAAATACTTTATTAGCATCTAAATTTCAGGCCATTAATAAAATCATATCATTAAGTTATATACTATGCAAAGAACTAACATTTATTGAAGCATATTGTGTGCCAGGAGCTATTATAAGTGCTTTCAAGGAAAGACATTCTTTTATTTCATGACCACCCTATGATATGGATACTATATTCTCTCCATTTTTAAAGAAGAAAAAACTGAGGCATGAAGGGGTTAACTAATTTCCCCAAAGTCTCCAAACAAATGATCAACATAGCTGCTATTCAAAGCCAAGAAGTTCAGTTCTGAAACAAATGACATATTGTGGGTTGTGTAACTGTTTTATAAAGGACTCGCTTGAGTTTATGTTTTTAAAAGATAAAAATGTTGAAATTCAGGACTATGAAGAAGGAGTTATGGCTGTAGACATTCAACTTAGGCAGAAACTCAATCATAGAAGGGGACAATAGGCATGGTGGTTGGTGCATAGGGCTTCGGATGGTGGTTGGATGCATAGGAGACAATAGGCATGGTGGTTGGTGCATAGGGCTTCCTATGGTGGTTGGGTGCAAAGGAGACAGTAGGCATGGTGGTTGGGCTTCAAATCACATAGTCCCGGGTTTGCATTCACCTCTGCTGCTTTCCAAGGGGGTGAGGACATGGGGAAGCAGCCTGACCTGCAGTAAGCCCCAGTTTCCTCATCTACAAGATGACAATCATAAAATCTCCTTTGAAGGGCTCTTGCCAAGAACAAATGTGATAATATATGTAAATCACGTCACAATGCTGGCCCCATAGTATGCACTTAATAAATGACAGCTATTATATTATTATCATAGTCGAGTTTGAGTCATGACACTGGAGGGAGTTTCTGCCTGGTAAATTCAATTTTCTCCCTCAGTGAAGTTGCTCGTGTCCCCAACCTCCAGTCATCCCTAGTTCAGGAATGTGTGCTCAATAATTAATCATAGATTATATTTTATTGCATTAGCTAATGTTGCCTTCCACTTTTAGCTGTTTCGTAACTTCATGGGGAACTTGTCATTTTTTCACTAACTGAAAGAATATGTCAAATAAGAAATCTAGAGATTATTCTTTTCTACCATGTCTAAATTAAAGGGTACTTTTCCTTTTGTGGTAGATTATTTAATGTTTATTATAATGTCATTCAAAATGACCCTAACTATGGCAGCTGTGGGCTCTGTAGAGCAAATGTCGATTAGGATAAAAATTCAACAGAGTGTGTAGCTGAGAGCCTAGGCTCGTCATCGTACAAGGAAAGAAAATAATAATTTTGTTCAAAATTAAGTTATCTCCTTCTTTACTTAGATATTAATACTAAATTATTTTCACATCCTTGGCAACATTGTTTACAGTTAACTTTTTTTAGGCACAATCCTCAAGATCTTTTCAGGTTTTTAGTAATCTGTCTCTTCCAGGAAAATTCTCTCCAGGAACAAATGATTGATGACTTCTCTTCAATGAGAAAATTGGTAAAATGATATTCAATACTTTCAAAGTTATAACACAGCACGGTTTTACCAAAGAGACTGTGTCATTGAGTAGTGAAGTTGGAAATGAAATTAGATCCTGTGACTTTTCTGCCTTAATGGGGATGATCTTCCTATCAAATTTAGAATATAATCTATGGTCTTTACCGAAATCTTTAAGGTCCTCTGTGGATTCATCCTTGCCTCTCTCTCTAACAAGACTCTTCTACAACCTCCCCCCTGTGCACACTCTTCAAACAACACTGGCATCCTTTCATGAAGCTAAGAAAAGCTCCCCTGACTTTCTGGCTTGGGCAAGACTCCTGTTGCAAGCCTCACCTCGTCCCAGAACTTTGCATGAATGACTTTTCTTATCATATAAATCCCAACTCAAAGTCCTGTTCCTCAGATACTCCTACCTTGATCATCAGTGTAAACTTGATCCCTCTACTCCAGTGATAAACTAGGAAACCCTGTTCCATTTTATTTATAAAGATCACTGTCTGAAACTGTCTTAGTTGTCTCCATGTTTATTGTTGGCCTGTGCTAGAACAGAAGCATCATGAGAGCAACAAATGTGCCTGTATGGATCACTGCTTAATTCTCAGGGACTACAGGAGTACCTGGTACATAGTAAGTCTACATATCTACAAATTAAACTGTGGGAAATTTGAAGCTTTTACAACATTGTGACTTTTTAATATATTCAGACTGGCACATTAGCATGGTCGCTCCACCCACTCTGGAATTGGCAGCTTAAGTTTTCCAATCCCAGTTCTGCCAGTTGCAGCCCTTTTATTACTCATCTGTCAGATAGTGTGTGTCTCACAGGGACATTGAAGGGACTGCCTGCAATAATGAGTGTATTCAGTACAGTAAGCTCAAAGTAAATACTAGCTATAATGATGTATTTCTTTTGTATTCAGAAAGCCCCATTTTTAAAAGGTTTTATTGTATACAAATTTAAAGCAGAACTTTTAAGAGTGTCCTGGGTAATGTGTGTGTTTTTTCCCAGCATCAAGTCCTGTGCGCTTTATTCTAGGGTTGGCAAATGCAAGCTAACATCAATGTGTCTTTTGCAATCGTTTGGTTCTAAGAGGTGCTGATCCACTCTATGGATGTAACTTTTACTTTCTGTGCCAATTTTTTTTTACTGCTTGATTCATACACCAAATATGTGAATTTCTTTAAAGAATAACTTTGTATTAGAAACTAGAGATATGATCCCAAGCTATAAGGAAGGGTAAGTAAATATTAAATACCCTTAAAAATTACATAATTGCAATCTCGGGAAGTTTTGTAAAGGAAATATAGACAATGCTATGAAAGTGTGCCTTAACACAGCTCAGTTCAGTTGTACAAGTGGGACGACATCTTGAAAGAAGTGATATATGAGCTGAAATTAAAGGCTGAGTATACGTAAGTCAGGTAGAGTCTAGGAGGTATACTAAGAAGAGGAAGCCACATTTGCAAAGTTCTTGAGAAATAGGAGATTGAAAATTTAAAGACTAAGGGGGAAATCTTGATGTCAGTAATGGCTGGAGAGCAGAGGGTTAGAGATGAAATTGTAGAGGGAATGGAGGTCAAATTCTTAGCACTTTACAGTGTCAGGGATTTGGTATTTTATCCTTCAGACAGTTAGAATATGTAAGAATGTGATGCAGAGAGTGTCTAGATTACATGTGCATGTTTAAAAACTGGTTTTGACTACCCTATTAAAAATGGATAGAGAAGAAGGTAAAGGAGGTTATCTCATTACTCCAGGTTAGAGAGCTTAGAATAGGGGAAAAGTGGTGAGAGAGAGAAGTAAATGGCTTCAAGACATATATATATATATATATTTTTATTCTTATTCTCTCAGTCTTGAGACATGAAGAGTTATCACGAAGCGTAGAGTATCAAGGACCCTTAATTCATAACTACAGTGCTGAAAAATAATCTAGCTAAAATCACTATCTAGTCAATTCACAGGTGGTTGTTAGAGTTAAGGATGTTCATACTGTTAGGTATGAACAAGGTGATGGCGTCCCTCATTAACTCCCATAAAAAAGGCATGGGAAAGAGTCACATCAAGTAAGTGACCTTTTGAAAAAGTATGAATTTAAATACAAAATATGCTTTGATTGGTACTTCTTCCTAGATACAGCATACAGTTGTGTCTGAAACCTATCTCTTACAATTTACCTATAAATAAATTGCCACCACTGTTACACAAATAGAGTGGGTATTCTCGAGCTATAAGAAATAGGATGACAGTTCATTTGACAAAGGTGTATTTCACACTGCCTGTATGCCAGCCACTGCAGTATGCAGTGGGATATGAAGATCAAAAGGCATGAGGAATACCGCAGGTGGCTTTCAGCCTCGTACTAGTAATGGCTTATTATCATAAACTAGTTTTAAGGACGAGACAAACCTGCTGGCTATCTATGGTATGAATGGCATTTTTATAGCAATTATGCTTAAAACAAAATCATTGTTTCTGTTAAATATACTCCAACATTTATGTGAACAAAATAAAAGATAACTAGATTCTCAAATTCACTATCATGAGTTCTAGGAGTGTCGGTACTGTGTCTATTATGTTCAATATTAATTCAGCACTTAGCTCATTATCTGGGACATGGTATATATCTTTTAAATTAATAAATGACAGAATAATTTAATGCTTGAATTCTGTGATGGGGGGTAGAATTTAAAAACCCTACTTTTGAAAGGCTGATGAGGACACATATACATTCAAAATTAGATCTTTCACAGAGTCTGAATAATTGGCAAGAGTCGTCCTTCACCTCTTTCCAGATAAAGTTGCCTTTCTACTTTTTTAGCCCAAAACTCAAGCTGCAATGTCTAATCTTTTTTTTTCTCTTTTGAAAAATAAGAATCGTCTTGGTCTGTACATTAAATACACAAACACTAATGAAAATTGATTAGCAAAACACACTGACACACACACATATATATATACATAGATATACATTTTTTTTTTTTTGAGTGATATGTCCCACTCATTGCTTTTGCTAAGGTCCACTTCTGTGTAGGAATCAACCTACCTTGTGTCTGGGAAAGAAGTCACACCCTAAACTTTCACAAAACTTCCCCTTTTTCAAGTCTAGTCATGAATTCAATTCAATCACAAAATTGTTTCTTTGAATACTTGCAGGTTGTTGAAAAAATAAAAGGAATAAAATGAAGCCTGCACACAAATCTTTAAATTTAGCTGTGGAAAAAGAGAAGTAAGGAAACAATTATAATGCAGCATGTTGTATGCTATAAAAGAGCAATATCAGAGCCCTAGGAAAACATGGCTCACTCAGCTTGGGCTGCCATAACAAAATACCATAGGCTGGGTGGCTTAAACAACAGATGTCTGTTTTCTCACAGTTCTACAGGCTGGGAAGTCCAAGATCAAGTTTCTGGCATAATTTAGTTCCTGGTGAGGGCTCTTTTCCTAGCTGGCAGACAGCTGCCTTCTTGCTGTGTTCTTACACAGAGGGGAGAGAGAGAAAGTACCCTGGTCTCACATACTCTTCTTTTAAGTACACTTCTCTTATCAGATTAAGGCCCCACCCTGATGACCTCGTTTAACTTATTTTATTTCCTTAAAGGCCCTATTTCCAAATATGGTCACATTGGGCATTAGGTCTTCAGCATAGGAATTTTGAGGGACTCAATCAGTCCATAGCAAGGCTTCAAAGGCAGGGATGGTTGACAGACTACATGGAGAAACAGCAACCAGGAGAATCCTACATGTTAGGAAAATGGTTATGACTTTCTACCTGATGGAAATAGCATGAGAACATATGGAGGTAAGAATTTAAAGAATGAATGTTGGTGGCATTTAAGCTGGGAGTCAGAGGGTAGAGCCCCTGTTGGGGCCTAGAGATGTGTATTCAGGAGTCACCAAGTTGTCAGACTGAATGAGATCAGTAATGTAGTGAGGGGGGTCCAACAGAGGACATTGAGAAGGAGTGGCCAGGGAGGTAGGTGCTTGGAACCCCAGTAGAGTAAGCTTTCCAGATACTAAGTAAAGCCTGGAGGCCCGGAGATCAAGGGTATTAAAATATTGATGGTCTAGGACTAACCTAGATTAGCAAGGTCACACTGTGGGCTGACATTAGATTAGCAAGGTGGAGATCATCAGTGGTAACTTAGACCACAGCAGTTAAAAAGGCCTGGCTGAAGTGGGCTGGAGAAAGAAGAACATGAAACCTGGGGAGAGTAGGTATAGACAATCCTTCAAGGAAATTTGTTTTATGGGGAAACAGGAGAGGTATATAACATGAGGTGGCTCCAAACAGAAACAGAACTGCCTCCCTCCCCTGGACCCCAAAGCATCAATGCGCTCCAAAGTCCACACTCTGTTCTGCAAGTGTAAGTTTATATTTATGTGTAACGCTGCTTGGAAGGGACTTGATGATAATAAACACAGAAAGTCAACTACAAACAACCAAACAAGCCCATATTTTGAAATATGAACTACATATAGTTTGCTAAACAGCTTTGTAAGGCTTGATTATACATTTAAAAGATACGAAATATGTATATATTTGGCTTTGATTTTGACTTCAAATTCTTCCTTTAGATAAAGTTATCAGCCATGTTAATTTAGGGGTAGTGTCTCTGCTCTGGCTTTATTAAAATCTACTCTCACCCCATATTTGGTGGCTCTATTGATTCCCCATAGTTTACACATTAGAATGGTCATTTTTGAATGATAGTCAGCTCCCTTTCTCTGTTTCTTGTTTTGTTTCATCATTGTTTTAGAGTGACTCTGGAAAATTCATATCACTCTTGAGAGTTGTGTAAAGGTTTAAATATGTGTCTTCATCAAGAGTAATACTAAGGTTTGTTTTCCATCTGTATGTTCTCTGATAAATGAATCACTAGTTACCCTGGATATGGCCTCCTTTGATTTGCTTGTAATTCTGGTGGCTTTATGACTTTTATTTTATTCCCAGTTGTGACAGAGACTCCCTATGGATGCCTCCCAGTGATCCACTTCCTTATGCAATGCTCTCCCATTGAGCGGATGGACTCTCTGACTTGCTTCTAACCAACAGAATGTAGCAACCGTTATGAACATCACTCCTGATTATGTTACATCATGTAAGACTGGGAATGGAGAGGCAGATTCCCACTGGCCAACAGGCATGCTGTAACTCAACCTCTGGAGAGGCCCAGGTGGCAGGGACCTATGGCTGGCCTCTAAGACCTGAGGGTGGCTCCAGCTCACAGCCAACAAACTGAATGAGCATGAAAGTGATTTCTTCCCCAGTCAAATCACCAGATGTCCCTGGTGATGTCAAGTAACCAGTAAAGGTTTTATCAGAGGCTTCTGAGATTCTGATCATGGACCTAGTCAAACCATGCTCAGGCTTCTGATTCCTACGAAGTGTGAGAGAATAAACGTTTACCCTCGTGGTCATTTGTTCATTGTTTTATACACAAAGAATTTTATGTTTTTTATTGAGAATAACTTTTTTATAAGCATATCACCAGATATTTTTTAGGCCCAATTTGATAGCCTGTATCATTAAGGAGTTTCAACAAATTTAAATTTAACGTATGTATAGTTATGTCAAATTATTTCTATTTATCATATACCATATTATTTATTTTTGGTGTTTTTATTTTGTCTCTTCAATTCTTCAATTCTGGTTTCTGATTGGATAGCTAGAGTAACCTACTCCTTGCTAAAAAATAGAACATTCTATTTTTTTTTGTTCTTTTATTGGTTGGGCTTAATATCTGTACTTAAAATTACTCTACCTTATTATTTTGTTAAAATTATTAATATATATTATGCCTCTGATAAGATAAATATTTTAGCTTATTACTATATCAGTTGTGTCTCCTTTCTGCTATGATATTAATATTCTAGAATTTTAATTAGCAATATACTTTACCAACTTAACTTCACATAGTATTTTATGGACTGATTCATTAATGAGAATTTCCTTTGAAAGTGTTTTGATCTGGGTCTGGGGCAAAGCCCATGCAGTCTCATATGCCCAAGAATGCTTTTATTGTGCATTCATTTTGGAGTGATAATTTTGCGGATTAAAAATTTGGTTTATGGCTTCTTTTCCTTCAAAACTAAAAAAATGTTGGTCTATTATTGTCTAGGCTTCACTGTTTCTATTAGAACTTTGATTGAATCTAATGCTTATTCTTCCTTAGATAATTTGCTTTTCCTATCTGGAAGCTGTTAGAATTTTATTTTGGCCTTTGATATTCTTAAACATTACTCTCAGGAACCTAGATATGGGTTTTTCCCTTGCCCTTCCTACTTAGCCCTTCAGGAATCTTTTAATCTGAGATCTTTCATCTTACTAATTCTGGATATTTACCTCTAGTATTTCTCCAAATATATTCTCCTTTCATTTTTATTTTTCTCCTCCTTATCTCTTAGTTTTCTTTTATCTGTACCTGCTGTCCTCTGATCTTCCGAATCACATTTTCTTTCTCTAGCCAAGTTCACTCATTTTTAAAAACTTATCTACCGTTTTTTCTATTTCAGTTGTCAAACTGAGCATAAGTAATATTTGTGTTTGCTTTTTATAAATTATTTTTTGTACTTGAAGACGTTAATACCGTTCTTTATGTTTTTTAGTATATTTGTCATGATACTTTTAGATTTTTGGTTCATTAGTTTCAATAGCTCTGCTTCAGATTCAACTTTGGACAGTATAGATACGTTCTGTTTTAGCCTGGCTCTGAAAAACTAGAAGTGTGATTATATGGTAACCCAGTGCCCACCTATGCAGATGTGGGCTCGCATGGATAATAAGGGGTGAGCACCCTTGCTTTCGAACCCCTGACATCTGGTGATATACATATTCCAGACGAGGATGTAAAACCATGAGAAGTTTATCAACTGCCTCGTTACTCTTAATTTTTAATATTTCCTCTCTGTAGGACCACTGAATAGATCAGTCCTGTCAGAAGAGTTACAAGTTAAAGCACTTAGATTTTTATTATTTTTTGGCTTTGCATATGGCTATCCAATTGTTCCAGCACCATTTTTTTAAAGCCTAGTCTTTATTTATTTTTATTTTTTTATTTTTTGGCTAGGGCTGGGTTTGAACCCACCACCTATGGCATATGGAGCCGGCGCCCTACCCTCTTGAGCCACAGGCACTGCACCAAGTTACAGCTCTTAAACCTCCTCCTTAATATCAAATCTTTGTGAGCCCTGTAATGATGTAGCAAGGTATATCTTACCTATGTAATTATTTACTCTGAGTTAGTATGAAAAGATTTTGCAAATAACGTGCATCAATTATTTATTTAACAAATATGTATTCAGCATTACTCTTTTCCAGGTACCGAGGTAGCTTTTAGGGACACAGAAGTAACTAACACAGACAATCTCTAATTCATGGAAATTACAGTCTTGTGAGACAGAGAAACATTGAACAAATAATTATAAATATTAGAAATGCTATAAAAGAGAAGGACAGTGTGCTGTGGAAACATAGAAGGGGTTGCTTAAAAATGGGACTTCTGAAGAACCACCCGGAAATTGAGATTTCACATTAAAATCAACAGGGCTAGAACTGTATGCTTCACTCTTAGAGGTCATAGTGTTTGAGCTTCTTATACCCGTGGGGGAATCCGGAAGCCACATGACAAACGCAATGCTTATTTCTAGGGTTTCAGTTTCACTTGAAGATTTGGGAAAACAAACATACTTTATATTAAAACAAATATAGATATATTATGGGGCAGACTGCATGCATGTTAAAGATAAAAGATGAAACTTCAAAGAAATTTTACACTTGCTGTGAATCCCTTTGAACTACACCCCCAGTCTCCCTAGGGGTGTACATTCACTCTCCTCTGCCTTTAGGGGTACTTTTTATTAAAAAAAAAAAAAGTAATGCTTAGCAAGTAATAGAAGGAGCCTGATGCCACTAAGAATTGTGGGGTAGCTTGCGCCAAGCTAGGTAGCCTCTGTGACTCAGTTTCCTTGGGGATAACATACAGATGATGCTTACTCCTCAACACTGCTGTGGGGATTTAGTCATAGCAAAGAAAAAAAAAATCAGGGCAGTATTTGCTACACAATAAGCACTTAACACATATGAGTTACTTCTTCCCAACATCAGTGACATCAATAGCTGTCTAGCAATCTTGTTCAAACTCAGCACGGCTAGAAGTGCAGAGGGAACAACTAAAGGAGGCAGGTTTCCGAAAGCCCTGTGCTAAGTTCCCATCTGTTTATCCATTAGCATAATAGCTACTGTAATAACAGCTAACAAATATGAGTGTGTGGGGGGTGAATCTGAAACGCTTGTAAACTGTAATTTAAGGAAACAAAACAAACAAACCTTCCCATTTTCCATATGTTGATATATTTTTACTGTGCTGCTATTTTTAACCATTTCATATTATAAAGGGGGAAGAAAGTAACAGCAACCAAGGCTGCATCGAGCCCTCTGGTGAACGAAATACAGGGTTAAAGAATATGAGCCCTTGATTAACTCTAAATCAGCTCACAGTTGTAAAGTGCACTTATGATAAGATAGGCTAATAAAGGCGCCTATGGTTCTCAGTGCTAAGTACTCTTGTACAGGGACAGCTTTAATATTCATTTTTAAAATTCAATTTTAACTGAATTTTGCTCTTTCCTTCAATGTCCTGAGCCCCAATGCGTGAACAGAACTGAAAAAATTGGCAAAATCAGCTGATCATAATTTATATTTTTCATATATGAAGGTAGATACCATGTTTCCCCCAAAATAAGCCCTAGCATTATTTCTATGCATTTGCCCTACCCCGATAATAAGACATATATGAAGGTAGATACCATGTTTCCCCCAAAACAAGACCTACCCCAAAACTAAGCCCTAGCAGGATTTCTATACATAAACCCTACCCCGATAATAAGACACCATGCATTTCGGCATGGAGAGGAAGACATCCCCTGAAAATAAGCCCTAGTGTGTCTTCTTGAGAAAAAATAAATATAAGACAGTGTCTTATTTTCGGAGAAACACAGTACATAGTAATGCTTTGTATGTTAAAATTCATTTCAAATTTCCCAAATGGTTTGTTTCTAAAATGGAATTGAGTGTCTTTACACTGCAAGAGGACAATTAGAAAATAATGTCTACTAGTTCATTTCACTTAATGGGACCTAGAAAAAAGAAAACATATCAGGTTTTTCTTTATTTCTCAAATATTTGTTATTCGAAATATAACATTTTATATTAAAGTGCTATGCCATGAACTGGAGTAGTTGAGGAAAGGATTACTTATCGGGGTCCGCAGTGAAGCAAATAGGAGAAGGGTGCTGTGAAGAAGGCCAAGGGTAATTCACCAGGTGTGAAGCAACACCTGCATCTGAGAAGGTCTGGAGAGGTGACTCCCAAGGATGAGGGATGTGTGTGTGTCCTTGACCATCTGCCAATTTCTAGAAGGTACAAAGGGAGGTTTCAGCTTCCAACAATCCTCAAGAGTGGAGTAATAGAAGGATGGTCTTCTCAGCATCAGAAGAGTTAGGAATTCTGTTGTCTTCATAGTAAGGTAATACATTGCTTTGTACTATTAGAAATGGATAGAATTATCTGGTCTGGCATTATCTTAAAGTCTCTGTTGGTGGCTATTCCACATTTCTGCTTACATGCAGGACTGAATTAGTCCTACCAGGGGCTAAGGGTGAGGCAGAAATCTCTGCCTCCATTTGCATGTGTACGATCTTACCAAATATATTCACTTTGACCCCACTGGCTTCCCTGTTTGCAGTGGGTCATGCTCATCCCTGCAGCAGAGAGATACGGCTCCTCCCCTGACTGGAGAGCTTCCCACAAGGCCTCAGGCCCACAGAGAAAGGTTCTGTTTCCTTTTGGAAGTGAAGAGAAAGAAATCCTAAACCTCCGGCTGCCTCAGCTGTTTCCCCTCTCAATTCTTATTCATGAATATATGAAGAATCAAGTTTTTTTTTTAAATCAAGACTTTTGGATTTCGAGGAATTCTTGAATTTTGACAACTTTAAGAGTCTCGTAGTGATTTTTTTCTTCCATCCTGAAAATTCATCCCAGTATCTGGCATACAATTGGTGTTTTTAGTATACATATTCAGTAATGCTAAGATTCTTGTGTCTTTCTACTCTGAATAAAAAGACCTTTATGCTATTCTCTACCTTTGTGCATTTCTTATAGCCAAATTGGTCTCCTTGGATAAGAAATAAGAATGTTCTCACTCTGAAGCCTAAAAATACTAAACTCACATCTTTCGAGAAGATTTAGTATAAAAATTAGTTAAGATTCTTTGATTGCAAACTACAGAAAACAATTCCAACTGGCTTAAACTAAAGAATACATCAGGGTTAACACATTTGAACAGAAAATTGAAATATAGCCCTTAGAAGTCACAAGACACAGGCAGGTCTTTGAGATAGAAGTCATCTGGATATGTCATATCACCCAGAGAATTTTTCTAAAGGAAATCAGAGTGCTGCTAGGAAGCAAGGATGGATGATAGGTTAGGCATACATATTTTGTTTTTCCTTGGATATGACAATATCCCCAACAATTTGCAAAATATTTGCACTCAGTCCTTCCACAAAATTGGTGCTGAATAGTTATTGATGTTAACAATGATCAAGATTTCTTAAGTATTGATCTTTAACTGATGTCTTTCACCAGAATCAGGATCTTGGAGACCTATGGTCTTCCTCATTGCCCCCTCTTTTGTGAAGTCCCTTTTTTCTTTACCAGATTAATAATTTTTTGCACAAAAATTATTGTGCAAAGCAATTGGAGTCCTAACTTTCTTATGACCGCATGACTAGAGCTAGTATTTCACCGAAAGCCCAACATTTGGGTCACAAATATTCATTCGAAGAGTGAACTAAATGAAGGCCTCTCAGTGATATTAATTTATAGACTTAAGTTTCAGAAAGTCTTCAGAGGTGAATACGTTACAACGTGTGTAAACCAAAAAGAGGCAGCATTATCTTTTCTCTCCCTAAAGTAGTTCTCTGTTGTGGCAGCAATAACTCATTTCTTGAGTACCCTTGGTCTCCAGGCTCTGCCCTTCTCCAAAAGTGATTGGCATGTGCCTAAGTTTTCAATTACACTTGCTATGTGTCCCAGATGAAAGCTTCTCCTTTTCACTTACATTTTTCCTCAATTATTTTCTCATTCAGAGAAGGGCCCTGGAGAACAGCACAACTAAAATTACGTCCAGCTAATTTGCAGCTCCCGAGCTGCTCTCATTCTGCACTGGCGGTAATAAATCTTCCAGTCTTTTGTCTTCGTGTAGTTAGAGAACGTGGAAAGTTGACTTCTTTTTCAGGTAGGTTGGGAATATACTGAGTGACACAGTTTAATTTGAACATCAATCTAACCGTCTACTCGCTGTGGAGAAACTTTTGGGAGGGACCACCCCTGATGAGACTGAAACTAGAAATTATGTCAAGAGTCCTGGGCTTAAGCAGGTACGATTGTAGCGTACTAAGTGTGCAGCCTTGAAATTCCAGAGATGATGCCACGCATCTTACGAACTTGTGGTGTGCATTATCTGATGTCAGGTAATTACTTATTTATTCATCCAACAAATATTATCTGAGCTCTTCCTATGTGACAATCTTCATCTCAGGCACATAGAATTAAAAAAAAAAAACAGAAGAAAATAAAATGGACAATTACTCTGCTTTATGGAGCTTACATTTTATTGGAAGAAGGAAGCTATCATATAAATAAATACGGTAAATACATACATGAGAGCATAGATTCAGATGATGACAGGTGATTTTAAGAAAATAAAACAGGATTATGGAATGGACAGCAATTAGGCTGGCTCATGTGGACCTCTCTGAGAAGATAACATTTAAAGAGAGGTGTGGGTGATGGGAAGAAGTTGGCCAGGTAGAGGAATGTGGGAATTGCTTTTGGGACAGAGAGAACAGCTAGTGACAAGGCTTAGTATAAAGAGGTTGGCAGAAGAACAGAACAAACAGGGCAATGAGCAGTAAGAGATCACCCACCCGAGAGAGGCACCCAGGGACTAGACACTGCCAGATCCTTTAGGCTATAATAAGAAATTTGAATTTTATTTGATTTGCAATAGGAAACTGTTGCAGGGTTTCAGTCAGAGGATAATATGATTTACGTATGTAAATTCTATTTTTTGCTGGTTTAGAATTGGTTGCAGAAGGGGAGAGGAGACACTGGAGAACAAATTACGATGCCATTGCCCAGAGATTTGAATAAATGGCCATGTAAATAGTGAAACGTGTCGGGATTCAGGATACCCATTGAAGACAGAGCTGATGGGATTTGCTGGTAGAGGGAATGTGGGGGGACCACACCGAAGAAAGGAATCCTGGAAAATCTATCTGGTTTGGGACTAAAACACCAATAGGATGAATGAGAGAGATGTAAATATGGATAATTTTTATGTGAAATACGTGGAAGGAAGTAGGTTTGGAGGGTATTGGGCATAGAAAGACATACATGAATAAGGTAATCAGTTAAGACTTTCTGGATCATGTTAAGTGTGAAACACTTCTTAAGTATCAAAGTGGAAGCCCTTATGAATCCAGGTTATAAGTAAAGAAATAAAAGTTGGAGATATGTAGTCATCTCTATCACTATATATACCTACACGTAAACACACACACACACATATATATATAGATGGACACCATATATACATATATACATACATGCACACTCACCAATATGTACACCTATAAAATGAGTGTTAAATCCATCCATTCATCTGTCTATAATATTTTCTAAGTATTTAACTTCTTTTTTCTTTTAATTTATTGTTGGGATTCATTGAGGGTACAAGAAACCAGGTTTCACTGATTGCATTTGTTAGGTAAAGTCCCTCTTACAATCGTGTCCTGCCCCCAAAAGGTGTGGCACCCACAAAGACCCCACCCCTCCCACCTTCCCTCTCTCTGCTATTCCCTTCCCCACTCCTCTCTCCTTCTTCCTCTCTCTGCTCATCCCGCTCCCCTTGTCATTAACTGTCCTCATATCAAAGTTGAGTACATAGGATTCATGCTTCTCCATTCTTGTGATGCTTT
>CAUYQV010162370.1:0-13113 GCA_963574575.1 Galagoides demidoff | reverse complement strand
GACATTTAGGGTGGCACCTGTGGCTCAGTGAGTAGGGCACCAGCTCAGTATACCCAGGGTGGAGGTTTCAAACACGGCCCCAGCCAAACTGCAAAAAAAAATAGCTGGGCGTTGTGGCAGGTGCCTGTAGTCCCAGCTACTTAGGAGGCTGAGGCAAGAGAATTGCCTAAGCCCAAGAGCTGAAGGTTGTTGTGAGCTGTTTCGCCAGAGCACTCTGTAGAGGGTGACAAAGTAAGACTCTGTATCAAAAAAAAAAAAAAGAAAAAAAAAAGAAAAGAAAAGAAAAAAGGAAGAAAAACAGACATTTAGGCTAGGCATGGTGGCTCTGGCCTGAGCACTCTGGGAGGCTGAGGTCAGTGGATTGCTTGAACTCATGAGTTTGAGACCACCCTGAGGAAAAGCAAGACTCTGTCTCTAAAAAAATACCCAGTGTTGTGGCAGGTGCCTGTAGTCTCAGCTATTTCAGAGGCTGAGGCAAGATCTTTTGAGCCTGGGAGTTTGAGGCTGCTGTGAGCTATGATGCCACACTACTCCACCATGGCCGAGAAAGTGAGACTCTGTCTCAAAAACAAACCAAAACTGATATTTAAATTTTCTTTGAATTATAATTTCTCTTATTTCAGCAAGATAAAAATAAACAGACTTGTTGCATATCAGGATTTGATATTTTTCTTATCTATCAATTTCTCTGCCTAGTAGGAGTCTTACATAATGTAGACATATTGAGAAGCTGAACTTCTTAAGTACCCATTCTAAATTACATGATGAGTTTAAGTATATCCCGAATTTAATTAGTGGTTAGTATCCCTTTTAAATGTGACATTAAATTTCATACTTAGGTTTTCTAAAACCAAATTTATAAAGGCACCATTTATATTTATGTGGCCTACCAGGATAATTACATGCATTTTTAATAACAATACTATGTTATTTCTATTTAAAAATGGAATGATTATAATCTGATAACGATTTTCTTCTATAAATTGTTGGCATAAAGTATAATTTTGTGTGAGATAAAAACCTAGCTGTGCAATCTTTTGTTCCCATTCTGGGAATCCTTTATTTTGTTATCATTTACGTGAATTAGGAAGTCTAATTGTTTAAAGTTGAATTGATTTTGAAGTCAATTCATGAAATATCTCTCAATATTATAAATTGGTAACAGACTTTTACAATCACGGAGATCAGTCAGTTGGCATATTTATTTCCTCTTGGATATAAGAAGATAATTTTCACTTATTAATATGAGACATTTTGTGGGAGTGTGAAACCTGTTGATTATTGCAAAAAATAAAATCAAAATTTTCCATTCCCAAAGTCAGAGCCTGAAGAAACAACCATAACGAAAATAAGCTCCAAAGCTGTCCCTTAGCTTACTGTAAACTCAAACTGGCCACAAAACAGACCTTGAGCTCTCCAAAATTCAGATAATTATCAAAGGTAAAATCTCAGTTTCATAACTGATGACTGCCTATAAGCATGTATATACATATGTTTATGTTTGTTTCCATCATATATAATCGCATATTCTTTTTTTTTTCCACCACAAAGGTAGAATAGTAGAGTAGTTTGGCATATTATATTTTTAAAATATAGCTAAAATACTATTTCCTGTCATCCATTCTCTTCTTTCAATGCTATCTAGACACACTTCTCATTGTGAAGCAGTGTCTGTGTCTTCCTCATGGCTCAGGTTTGTCTTATGAATATTGCAAAAGTGATGCTATGTGACTTTTAAAGCTGGGTCATGGAAGATAAACTTGTTTCCAATTTATTTTATCTAGATAGCTTTTCTTGGAACTGAATCACCAAACCTTGTGGAAATCCGAGTTGATTGTAGAAAGGTTCACATGGAGAGAATATGAGACCTCCCTTCCCTCTAAGCTCACTCCCCAACTCCCCCTCCACCTGAGTTCCCAGGCTGTAGCCAGTTCCAATTTATCAGCTATGTGAGCGAATCATCATCTTTAAAGTGGATAAGCTGGTCCCTTGTCAAGCTGCCTTGGATGAAGCCATATGGAAAGAGATGCAACGGCCTTACCAAGTCCAAATTCAGATTTCTTAACAAAATAGGTGATTATTTGATGGCATGCAATTAGATCATGAAGGGGAACTGAATTTTCACCTGATGTCACTTGCAATACTTTGGAGCTCTGAGTGCCACATGAGAAAATCTAAGGCTACTGTCCTGTCAGGATCCAGGAACTATCAACTACAAGTCCAGTAAATAAGGGAGTTTGGAGATGAGTCTTATCCCAGCTGTCCGGTCATTGCCAATCTCTGACTCCTTCCAGCTGAGTGTTATTAACAAAGAACAGAGAGATGCCTCCACACTGTGCCCATGCTGAATTGGTGGCTCACAGAGTCTGTGACCACACTACAAGAGATATTTTAAGATACTAACTTTTGGTGTAATTTGCTAAACATAAGCAGACAACCAGAATAGATTGTGGTACCAGGAATGGGATGCTCCCTTTTTACAAATCGGAAATATTTTGCAGTGGTGTTGGTGTTTGTTGGCAGAAGCTGTATGGGCATTGAAAAGAACATTAGCAAAAGCCTGAAAGACATCAGAGAGAGTGTTAGCAAAAGCTTAAAGAATCTGGTGGACCTGCAGGTGGGACTTAAAGGAAACTGAAGATGATGCTATCGGAGGCTAGAGGAAAGAACACTTTACATGCTGAGGCAGAAAATATAAACATGATAAGTATAGCAATGTAGAAAATGAACTGTATTGATGAACTTGATGATCTAGCTAACAGGATTTCCACAGAAAGTTTCAAATGTGCAGTCTGTCTTTGTGTAGCTGCCAAATACAAAATTAGAGAGGATAAATTTAGTGTAAATATAAGGACAAATACTAGATTTGCTGAATGTTTCTCATCCCTTAACCTCCCCTGGAAAATGCATATTGTAAGAAATGGCCATAGGTCATAGACCAGCTGTAGCTCACTGTCAAGAAAATGTCTCATGGTAGAGATATAACTAAGGGGATAAACTTAAAACCATTTACTAAGATCTCAAAAGGCTTTCTAGATTCTTTAACACCACACAAAAGGCCCTAATGAACCCTAATGGTATGTTCATGGCCATCTAGGTTAAAAAAAAAATAGGGTCCCTAAGAATTTTGAAAGGCCATGGTAGATTCAAAGGGAGCACCCAGTGAAAGGTTCTTGTGGATGTTTTATCTTTAATAGATTAGGTTATAAATTGATACCCAGAAAATATACAACCTTTTTAAAAGAAATTCTATGATATTGAATGGGAAAGTGAGAGGAAGTATAAAATAAGGCAACCTTTTAGATTCCTTTAAGGGATAAAGGCAGAAAGGAGCTAAAGAAAAATACTGAGTTGCCAACAGTGGCCATTTGTATGGAAAAAGAAGGCTCCCTCAGAGAGCAAAATGAAGAACTCACAGCATGGAACCTAGATGGCTGGGAACTCTCAGGCCACAAGGTTTTTGTCCTAAACTATAAACTGGCAACACACACATGGCTGGATTCTAAAACGCTGTGGACCAATTATGGTTAAGCCCACCCTCTTTTAAAATGGGAGAGTCTCTATAAGCTCTTCTGTGCCTGTCCTGTCATTTCATGCTGCCTAGGGGCAGGAGTGGGGTGGGGGGCTGATAACTTTTCACTTTAATTCATAAATTATCAAATTGAGAAAAATTCTATATAGGGAACTCTAAACAAAGTATGAGACCTGAGGAGCCTCACCGGTAGTTGAACTTGATTTACCTGAGTAGATCCTAGACTTTGATGAATTGATATCATAACAGGCTGGTGCTTAGGAATTTAGGGGATAAGCACTGATATATTTTGTGATGGGAGGAAAATAAATTACTCTAGTTAGAAGGCAGACTAGCAGATTGTAATTTCCAAAGATGACCACAATAATTATCTCCAACATCGTTAGTTCTTTTTGTGAAGTAATAGACACCTCTCCAATTGCAAGTTGGGGTGGGGTTTCTAGTCCCTTCCTTTGAATTTAGGCAAGCTCATTAGTATGACAATAATAAGACTATGGTACCTCCCAGGGTAGGTCTAAAAGGCAGGGTGGCTCCCCTCTGATTATCTTGTATGAACACTTGCATGTATGACCTTGAGCAGCCACAGAATATGTTGAGGCTGTTATGTTTTGAAGAGGCCCCCTGACCGGCTATGTATAAGTGTCTTTGCCAACAACTGCAGGTTAAATTACTAAATTTAATTGATTTGCATTTTTTTGAATTTACTATTAAGATTTAAAGTCTCATTTTATATTCAGTGCATTTTTTTCTCATTTTTAAGAAAAGATATAGTTTTCTTTCATTGATCTGAAACATATCTGTTTTTAATTCTGTGTTTTTACATAACTTGCTAAAACTTTATGTATGCTTGGATTAAAATTTTAGAAGGAACTGCCCAGATCACCACTTTGCATTCTCATTAACAAGGCATGAGAGTTCCAGTGACACCTCACTCTTCCCCATAGTTGGTACATTTAGATTCTTTGCTATTAGCCATTCTACTGGATGCATAGATATCTCACTGTGATATCTTCATTTGTGTGATCCTAATAAATAATGGTTTATGGCATCTTTTTAATTTTTTTATAGTCTATATGAATATTTATTACACTAAGTTTTCCAAAATAATACCCATTTCAACTATTTTTTGATGAGAGTTATTATTGGAAGAGTTTTAAAAAATACTTTGAATAGAAATCTTTGCAAATATTTCCTCCCATCTGTGACTTGATATTGCATGTTTTAACAGTGTGTTTTGGAGAGCAGAAGTTTAATTTTGATGATGTCCAATTTTGGTGTTCTATGTAACGAATATTTGCATAAACCAAAGGCAATTTTTTCCCCTTTTTCTTCCTGTGTTCGTTTCTATGCATAGGTACATTCATAGTTCGAGTTTGAGTTCCTGCATTCATTTCTATGATCCTTTTCAGTTCATTTTAGTCTACAGCGGGAATTACCTGTTGAGTGAGATTCATTCTTTTACATGTCTAAAGTAACAATTACTTTTCTGTAAATGTTGTGCTTTTCTTATTTTCTTGGCTCCTTTGTGAGAAATAAGATGGCCATGTAGGTCTCATTCTGGTTACTATATCTATTCTCATGTATCTATATGGGTATTCTTATTCCAAACCACACTATAGATCACTTAAATGATGTTAATTATTTCTTAACCATAACAATCAATATTTAGGGCAATAGTGTATATACTTTTTTTGTACAGCAGACCAAAAACCAACTTTAGAAAATAAACTTGATTAGTAAATATAATAAGGATCTGTAATCTTTAGGAATAATTCATTTAGGGAATTGTTGAGACTTTTCGTCCTCTAAATTTAAAGGGAGATGAAAAATCATTTAGCAGTTTTTAATCATTAAAAGTATAATCATGAAAGAACAAATGTTTTACTTTTTTATATTTCCATCAATGAAGGGATAGAATATAAAAACCTAAATATAATGACTGCAGTGATACATTCTAAATGATCTATATTACATATGAAGATAATTATCTGATTTTACAGCCTCTTAAAAATTTTAGTCATACTTCTCAGAAATAATCTATAGTTAAAAGTCATTAAATATATAATGACAATGTATTTTTTCCTATCAGGAAAATAAAATAGAATAAAATCTTTAACTTTGAACTTTAGTACTCTATGTGAGCTATCCTACTAAAGTCCTAAATTTTTCTCAAAAATCACATCTATGTGTAAAATAAATACAAAATTAAAGGCTTGCCTCCATGATTTCCACATTTGTTTATCTTACAAATCCCTGTTGATAACAAAAAGGCAGAAGGAAAATAAGATACAATCTTGCTTGGAATGAATTATATTAGATTGAGACTCAGTAACCTCAGATTCTGGTCTTGTTTTTCAAATAAATAGCTATATTCTTCCCTATAAACACTAAAGTCTCAATTTTCTCCCTGGTAAATGATAAAATTGGATCCAACATAATCTCTTAGTTATTTTTAATTTTAAATGATATTCAGCATTTCAGTTTTAGCTGAGTCATGTAAAAAGTTAAGAAGAGGTTAACTCTCACACTTAAAATAAGAAAATAGAAGAACACCTTGAAAATTACTGTCTTTGAATCTGAAAGAGACTGAGATCATAGGAAAAAGAACTAACCTGGATACAGAATGAGATCTTTAGAAAGAAACAGACCTTTAGCAATTGTTTACTTGGCATAGATACCAATTAATACCACCTAAGCCATTAAGAAGATCCAGCTATAAACTTGTAAGACATTTTATAAAAAAGACCAATTAGGAAACCCAGCTATGGAGGAATTAACACTTTCTTGCAAGTTTTATCTACAGGAATACCACAAGTATCATAAAAGAACATTTGGGAAAACCATAAAAAACATGCCTCATGGTGATAGCTAAGGGATGAGAACATAAACCACTGTCAAATTTGGTCCAGAATTCATCTTTTTGTTTTCCCTGTGGAACAAAATATTTAATACTCATGATGAAAGACAACAAAAGTAGCCTGAGAGCACTCATGGGAATGAACTGCAGCTGGGAATTGAGAAATAGGATAAAATCACATACGAAAATAACCCCAGTGAACAAAATGACATGCCTGCTGGAGCCAACATTATATATGGAAGAGAGGCAGGAATACATCTGAGGGGAATATCTTGAGACCATGTTCAGAACATCAGAGAAGTTCCAGCTATTCTCCCTCTCCCCAGAAAGAAGACAACCACTACCAAAGTAAGTGTTAAGACCATGTAATATTGGAATATAGCTGGAACCCTGGTAAGAGACACTCTGAGGAGAGGCACAGAGAGATCAAAAGTCAAGCAGAAATACTCATAACCTAGCAACCTAAACAGGCATCAGACTTCAGATCATACCACATTTCTGTCTAGGTAAAAGCATTTGCCCACAAGAAAATCCCAAAAGAATAATTTATTTGCTGATCTTATATACTCACAACAAAAAATTTACAGTTTTAGCCATTAAAAAAATGTATGAAGCATATAAAAAGATTAATGTGTATATATACAATCTAAAGATTCAAATTATCAAAATCATGCCTAGATATAATGCAGATTTTGGAACTATCAGAAAGGGATTTTATTTTATTTTTTATTTTATTTTAATTTGTTTTTTGAGACAGAGTATCACTTTGTCAACCTCAGTAGAGTGCCCTGGTTTCATAGTTTACTGCAACATCAATTGGGCTCAGTGATCCTCTTGCCTCAGCCTCTCATGTAGCTGGGACTACAGGTACCCACAACAACTAACTATTTTTAGAGCTAGGGTCTTGCTCTTGCTTAGGCTGGTCTCAAACTCCTGAGCTCAGGCAATATACCTGCCTCAGCCTCCCACAGTGTCAAGATTACAGGCATGAACCACTGCCAGAAAAGCATTTTAAAATAACTCCAATTAGTGTGCTTAAGGCTTAATTGAAAAAGATAATCAACATGAAAGATCAGATAAGTAATCCTGGCAGAGAGCTTGAAACTACAGAAAGGAGTTAAATTGAACTGACAAAAACGAAAAAAGAGAAAGAGAGATATCGACTGTGTGATATATGCTCAGAAACTTAAAACAACCTAGGAAAGAAATAACCAGTTTGGAGGCTGTCAATAAAAATTCTCAAAGGGAGGAATAAACTAAATGTAAAGGAAAACTTAAGTGAAAAAAGAAAATATACAGAAGAGGATCTAATATCCATGGAACCCTGAAACAGAAGAGGGATGAAAATATACTTGAAGAAATAAAGGTCAAATATGTTCTAAATTTGTATCAGACCCCAAATGAAATATCCAATATTCTCAGAGAACAAGAAAGAGGATAAATATAAAGACCAACAACACAACACAAGCAAGCAAGCAAACTAAACCCATTATATTACAAACTGTGAATATTAAAGAAAAACTTTAAAAGGTGAAGAGAGAAAAGACACATTGCCTCAAAAGAGACAAGAGTAAGAATATAGCAGACTGCTCACTTGAAACGATACAGAGAGAAATACAATGGAATAGCATTTCTAATGTGCTAGAAGAAAAATTCATCCATTTTTGGTGGATATGAAGAAAAAAGTCTCAGCCATTTTTTCAGACAACCTGGCAGATTTTTTTTTCTTTTTTTAACTTTCTTATTTTATAAGCATTCTAGTTTGAAATAATTATGTGTTAAAAAGAAGTTGTAAAGTTAAAAAATAACACGAGGAGAGTTATATCTATCATCTATTTTCAGTTAAACATATACAACCAATAACAACATGCCAACATTCTTCTATGTATGGATCTACTCATTAATATACACCCATATATTTTCTAAATTTGTCTACCCAAAGACCTGGTACATGACAACAAAATCCTTGTGCTCAGTTCTTAATTTCTAAATAACATTTCTCAAGCAAAAATAAAACAATAACAAAGCTTCCTAGAGTAACTGCTAATTCTAGGACTTGGGCAGGGACACCTTGGACAGTAAAATAAATAACAAGATTGAATTGTGTTACAAAGAGTCAAATAAATATCTATGAGTCCAAACTGACATAATAAAGCAGTGCTTCTCAACCTGTGGGTCATGACCCCTTGGGCTGCATGAAAGGATTGCGGCATTAGGAAGGTTGAGAACCACTATAATAAAGGAATAAATAAATAGAGTATAATGGCTAAATCTTATAGAAGATTTCCAAATAATAAATGTAGACGTGAAAGAAAAAGAAAGTAATCCTCAGAAAATCAACTATCATTGTTTCAAGAAAAATCCACTGATGAATGCTAAATTAGTTGACAATATCTTAAGAAGAAACAGGACAATTAAACAGCTTCAAGATATCTCCCTCATACTATTTATTAAGTTCTATAGTTTTTCATATTCTTTGATCCTACTCCTTTGTGGAAATGGAGCTTAATTTCCTTTTCCTTGAGTGTAGGTTGGACTTAAAGGGTTGCTTTTATAGAATAGAGTATGAAAAAGAAGCCCCATAGCCTTATAGGGGAGAACAGTGATCAAAGTTAACTTCACAAGTGCTAAAATATACTTTTTTTTTGAGTGAGATAGTTTATCATATGCCTCTAGTATGATAAGATGAGAAGAAAACCAAAATTCTGTGGAATAGTCCCCCAAATTTTCCATGATAACATTAGGCTAACCATGGAAAATATGCAAAACTCTTAATATTATCCAAAAAAATTAAAAAAAGAGAACCTTGAGAAACTGACATAGATTAGGGGAGACTAAGGAGACAAGAAGACTAAATGCAATGTGATATCCTGGAAAAGAAAACGGGCATTAATGTAACAGAAAAACTCGTGAAATCTGAACCAACTCTAGTTCATACTATTGTAGCAATGTTAATTTCTTAGTTTTAATAAATGTAGCATGATTATATAACATGTTTGATATTGTGATATATATATTTAATCTTTATTTCTCCTAGGCTGCACTTTTTGTACTAGTAATAATGAAAAGTGTCCTTTCATATGCTAATGCGTTGTCTTTTAGCTGGCTCTCCTAGGTAGCTGCAACACAACACCGGTGCTGGGCACCAGAAAGACTAAAGTAGAATTGGAAAGTTAGGATTTTTCAACCCCGCCCACCAACATCAAGGGAGAGGAAGCAGTTGAAGGTCAAATCTGTCACCAGTGGCCAATGATTTAATCAGTCAAGCCCCCAAAGAACAAGAGAGCTTCTGGAAGCTCATACAGTGCTTCTTAGAGGGTGACAATCCACAACTTTACAGACACAGAACCTCCTCCATTAGGGAACTTTCTAGATCACGTCCTATGGATCCCTTTACCTGATTGTTTATTTGTATCCTTTAAAAATACCCTTTGTGGGGCCAGGTGCAGTGGCTCACATCTGCAATCCTAACCCTCTGGGAGACCAAGGTGGGTGAACCCAAGAGTTCAAGACCAGCCTGAGCCAGAATGGAACCCTGTCTCTAAAAATAACCGGGTGTTGTAGCAGGTACCTGTAGTTCCAGCTACTCAGGAGGCTGAGGCAAAGAATCACTTGAACCTAAGAGTTTGAGATTGTGGTGAGCTATGATACCATGGCACTTTACTGAGGGCAACAAAAGTGAGACTCTACCTCAAAAAAAAAAAATCTTTTGTGTAGTATGGACATTTTAACAATGTCATTTCTACATATGCATAAGCATGAGATGTTTCCCCATTTGTTTGTGTCATCTGCAATTTCTTTCCTTGGTGTGTGCTTGTTCTCTTTGCATAAATCTTTCACCTCCTTGGTTGGGTATATTCATAGGTATTTTGTTTTTCTTGTACTTGTTGTGAAGGGGATTGAGTTTTTGATTTGATTATCAGCTTCTCTGTTATTGCTGTACACAAATGTTACTATTTGTGAACATTGGTTTGTTAACCTGAGACTTTACTCAATTTATTTACCAATTCCTGGAGGCTTGTGTTGGTGTCTTTGGGATTTTCTACATACAAAATAATATCATCAACAAAAAGTGATACTTCTACTTTCTCTTTCCTGGTTTGGTTACCCTTTATTTCTTTCTCTTTCCTAATTTCTCTGGGTAGGACTTATAGCACTATGCTAAATACAAAGTGATGTACAGATTCAATGCAATCCCCATCCAAATACCAATGTCATGTTTCACAGATCTAGAAAAAATATTCTATCCTTCATTTGGAACCAGTAAAGAGCCAAATAGCCAAAACAATCTTAAGCAAAAAGAACAGATCTGGAATTGTCTCTTACCAGACTTCATACTATCCTACAAGGGTATAGTAAGCAAAACAGGAGGACACTGAAACAGAAACAGAGATATAGACCAATGAAACAGAGCAAAGAACCCAGACATAAAACTACCAGCATACAGCCTACTGATCTTTGATAAAGTAAACAACAATATACAAAGGGGAAAAGAAAACCTATTCAAAAAATGGTGCTAGGAAATTAGATAGCCACATGCAGGACTCCTATTTCTTACCACTAATAAAAGGTAATTGAAGATGGAAAAAAGACTTAAATGTAGGGCATGAACTATGAGAATTCTAGAAAAAGACACTTCTAGATATCAGCATAGTCAAAGAATTTATGACTAAGGCCTCCAAGGGAATTAAAAGCAACAAAAATAAATAAATGGATTTTGATTAAATTAAGGAATGGTGGTTCATGCCTGTAATCCTAGCACTTTGGGAGGCCAAGGTGAGTGGATTGCCTAAGCTCATGAGTTCAAGACCAGCCTGAGCCAGAGGCAGACCTCATCTGTGCCCAGAGGGAAGTAAAAGACATTAGAAATTGAGCGAGGGGCAAGGAGGAGAGTGGAGGGACAGAAACCTACCTAATATGTGTAATGAGTACACTTACAGCCTTGATTCAAGCATTACTAAAGTGATCTAGGTTAAAAACAAAACAAAACAAAACACCCCCTTTATATTTTGTAATAAAATTAAAAAACAAGTGAATTAAAAAAATAATAAGGTAATGTAAATAAGTGTTTTTTTGAGTTCTATTTAGCAAATGAATCAAACCCATGGTGGAGGCTATGAGAATGCTGGTTTGCTACTGGTCAATCAGAAGCATGGGCAAAATAACCTGGGTTTTGTCACTGGTGTCAGAATTGGTGGCCGTCTTACAGGACTGAACCCTAAACCTGTGGATCTAATACTATCTCCAGGCAAATAGTGTCAAAATCTAAGAAAAGGACACCCAGCTGGGCCCACTGCAGAGCTAATTGTTTTCTTTATCCCACACATCGGGTGTCAGAATCATGTTGTCAGAGTGTGACAAGAGAAACTGAGTTTTTTCCTACTTGGATGTTTGCATTAGTGGAAACTGTTTTAAGTTCATACTGGAATTCCTTGTACTAATTGTAATTTCTCTATAAATCTAAAATTAATTTAAAAGGCTAAGTCTAAAAATTATAAATTTAGGATGGGTTATAATATTCATCTTTTCTAAATCTCTGTAGGGTTATAATACTAAGAGAGAAATTATGGGAAAAAAGTGGTTTTGCTCATGAGTTTTTATTTAAAATCCTAAGCCTATATGATTAGAGTTGTATATTATAAATGTAATACATGCATGTATTATTTTGTGCTATGGTTTGAATATGTCACCCAAAGTTTGTATGTTGGAAACTTAATCCCTAATGTAGCAATACTGAGGGGGTGGGACCTTTGAGAGGTGATTAGGTTGTTAAAGGCTCTTTCCTCATGAACTAATGTCCTTATTTCAAGAGTGTGTTGATTATCACAGAAGTTTGGCCCTTATTTTTTTTTTTTCCTGCTCTCTTGTCCTTCCACCTATCCTTCACGGTATGACACAGCAGGAAGGCCCTCACCAGGTGCTGGCACCAGGTTTGTGAACTTCCCAGTTTACAAAGCCAAACAACTTTTATCTTGGTAAATTATCTAGTTTAGGATATTCTTACAGTAACAGTAAGTGGACTAAGACATCTTGGGTCAGCAAATCAAATAAACAAGCCAAAAAAAAAATTGGCAAATGCCTTGGAAAAAGTCTAAGAATATTGATGTTTTTCCAATTGTACATGTGCTTTTTTTTTGAAAATATCCAACTAGTTTTTCCTACATCTAATTAATCAACATGCACAGAAAACATAAATTGAGAAAAAAGGAATACTTTAGTATTTAATAAATGAAGTTGATATCCTGCCACATGTCCCTTTGGCCTTACAGGGTTCACATACTGCTCCTCTAAGTGGCTACTGACCTGCTACTAAACTGTAACCTTATTTTTCTGGGTCCCTATTCATTGGTTGGGCCCTTTCTCTGGAAACAAATGAGAAAACAATTATGGACACAGGAGCAGTCAGGATGTGCCTATGTTAACATGGCTTAAGGGCAACCCTCAATAGAGGACTAAGGCCAACGTTAAATGCTCCAGCCTCCTATATGCTGGTAAAACTAACCTAAGACACATTGGATACTTTTTCTTCCATTCTTGTGATACTTTGCTAAGAAGAACATTTTCCAGCTCCATCCATGTGAACATATAGGACATTAAGTCTCCATCTTTCTTTATGGCTGCATAGTATTCCATGGTGTACATATACCACAGTTTGTTGATCCATTCGTGGATCAATGGGCACTTGGGCTTCTTCCATGACCTGGCAATTATGAATTGGGCTGCA
>CAUYQV010162369.1:0-12433 GCA_963574575.1 Galagoides demidoff | reverse complement strand
TTCCTGGAGAGCTGGTTTAGTTATAGCAAATTTCTTCAATGTGTGAATGTCATTAAAGTATTTAATTTCTCCATCATAGATGAAACTCAGTTTAGCTGGATACAGGATCCTGGGTTGAAAGTTATTTTGTTTTAGGTGTTTAAAAGTCGATGACCATCCTCTTCTAGCCTGAAAGGTTTCAGCTGAGAGATCTGCAGTGATCCTAATACTCTTTCCCTTGTAGGTTATGGTTTTCTTACATCTAACTGCTTTCAAAATTTTCTCTTTCATCTTAACTTTGGTGAAGTTGATTATGATGTGTCTGGGGGATGTCTTGTTCAGGTTGAGTTGTGCTGGGGTTCTGAAACTATCTGCTATCTGAATTTTAGAATCTCTTCCCATGTCTGGAAAGTCCTCTTTCACAATTTCATGAAGAAGAGCCTAAGTGTTTTGTGAAGAAACTTCATCACCTTCTGTGATTCCTATAAGGTGAATATTTGTTTTCTTCAAATTATCCAAGAGTTCTCTGAGAGTGAGATCCGTTTTTGCTCTCCATTTCTCTGGATCTTTGCATTCCTGGGCTTCTTCAAAAGCTTTGTCTTCAATGTCAGAGATCTTTTCTTCTGTCTGTTCCACTTTGTTATGGAGGGATTCCACCGTATCTTTCAGATCCTTGAGGTCTGCAACCTCTTGTCTCAGTGTTTCAAAATCTTTGATCATTTTATCTTTGAAATTGTTGATTTCTTCATACATCTTTTGAATAATTTCTTGAGGCATCTTTTGAATAATTTCTTGCGAAATCTTTTGAATAATTTCTTGAGCTTCTAATTCCTTCCTTTCTTCCATTCTGTTAATCTTATTTGCTATCCACATTCCGAACTCGATTTCTGACATCTCAGCCATTTGCTTGTGGATGGGATCTTCAATTGCTTCTGCCCCATTTTTCCTTGGGGGAGTTGATCTACTCTGGTTGTTCAAGTTGCCAGGGTTTTTCTGCTGATTCCGCCCCATGCTGAGTTGACCTTGTTTGAAGGCCTTATCAGAACCCTTCAGTTGATGGCTTCTTCTGGTTGCCCAGAGAGACAGGCAGAGCGTGTCTGTTGTCTTCTCCCAGTTCTCAGGTGCTGTGGCAACTAGGGTGCACTGGAATGGCAGCAGCTGCACAGGAGTGTGCATGGCCGGATTAGACCTCATTCAGCCTGTCAGGGCAACCGGAGACTGGCAGTAGCTGGATCAGTCCTTGTTCAGCCCTTCTGGGGCAACCGGTGGAACAAGGGAACTGTAGTGGCTAGATCACGACTAGTTCAGCACCCTGGAGCAGCCAGGCAGTGGTTGAATTGCAGTGGTAGTGCAGGGTACGCAAGTGACCAGATCAGTCTTAGTTCGGCCCCACCAGAGTAGCTGTGAGGAGGGCGGAGGACTCCTTCATCGTCACCTGTTGGACGCATATGGCACTAGAAAGCTGATCTGTGCCCTTCCAGTGCAGGAGCCTGGAATGGGGAACTCTTCCACCTCCATCTGTGGGGTGCATGTGGCTCTAGCAAACAGTTCTGGGCCTGCCTAGTGTGGTAGTGTCCTCCACTGCCACCTGCACAGTGCACGTGGCTCTAGCAAGCAGTTTTGGGCCCACCCAGCATGGGTGCCTGGAGCAGGGAACTCCTCTGCTGGCCCCCATGGAGTGTGAGTTTCTCTAATAAGTTGTTTTGGGTTTGCCTGAAACAGTGACTCGTCCGCCATTGCATGCAGGATGCCCGGCACTACCAAGCATTTCTGGGCCTTCTCAGAGCAACAGCCTGGGGCAGGGATCTCCTCTGCCACCGTTTAGGCATGCAACTCTAGCAAGCAGTTCTGGGCCCGCCCCAAGTGGGGGTCTCCTTCTCCACCGCCCATGGAGCGCATGGCTCTAGCAAGTAGTTCTGTGCCTGCCCGAAGTAGGGGACTTCTCTGTGGCCACCCGCTGTCCATGGGAGACGTGCAGGTCTAACAAGCAGTTCTGGGCCCACCCAGAGCCCTGGAGCGGGGATCTCCTCTCCTCCCTGTGGTGTGCGTGGCTCTAGCAAGCAGATCTGGGCCCTCAAAGAGTGGGGGACTCGTTCACTGATGCCCGGGGGTGTGTGAGAGGCTCTAGCAAGTGGTTCTGTGCCTGCCCAGAGCAGGGGAAGTCCTCTGCAGCCACCCGCTACCTGCAGGAGGCATGTGGCTCTAGAAAGCAGTTATGCACCCACCCAGAGCCCTGGAGCAGGGATCTCCTCTGCTGCAAGTTGGGTGTGCGGCTCTAACAAGCAGTTCTGGGCCCTCTCAGAGCCGAGGAATCCTCTGCCACCACCTGCGGGTGTGTACAAGGCTCCAGGAAGTAGTTCTGTGCCTGCCAGAAGCAGGGGAAGTCCTCTGCGGCCACCCGCCACCTGTAGGAGGCTTGTGGCTCTTGCAAGCAGTTCTGCACCCACCCAGATTCCTGGACCAGGGATCTACTCTGCCACCTGTTGTGTGTGCACCTCTAGCAAGCAGTTCTGGGCCCTCCCAGAGTGGGGGACACATCTGCCACCACCTGCTGGGGTGCGCAAGGCTCTATCAAGTAGTTCTGTGCCTGCCTGGACCAGGGGAACTCCTCTCTGGCCACCTGCTGCCCGCAGGAGGTTTTCGGCTCTAGCAAGCAGTTCTGGATTCCCCAGAGCCCTGGAGCAGGGGTCTCCTCTGCCACCTGTGGTGTGCGCAGCTCTAGCAAGCAGTACTGGGCCCTCCCAGAGTGGAGGAATCCTCCGCTGCCACCTGCGGTGTGCACTAGGCTCTACCAAGTAGTTCTGTGCCTTCCCAGTGCAAAGGACTTCTCTTCGGCCACCCGCCACCCATGGGAGGCGAGTGGCTCTAGCAAGCAGTTCTGGGGCCCACTTTGTACCTGTATTTTGTGTTCTTAAATGCTCTTCCTTGGATTTACAGCTTGCTGAACTTCTTTCTGCGCTCAGGTCCCCGTCTTTGGCTTCATAGATTCTGATTCCAGCCAGTTTTTCTTCCTTTGCTCAGGAGCCTCTGACCAGGGTTGCTACTAGTCAGCCATCTTCCTAGAATCAGAATATAAATGTCTTAACACAATATCTAAGAAAATACCATGAAGCCTATGTTGACCAGTTTGATGAAAGCATTTCAAATTTTATGTAAAACCAGCACATTGTACCTCATGATTGCATTAATGTACACAGCTATGATTTAATAATAATAAAAAAGTAGAATAAGTAAAGACCCTATTTATTTTATTATCACATATAATTTTGATGTGATTTATTACTTCTCACGTATCATCTGGGGTATATTGTGAATAGTGTTGTGAAGCTTTTCAGACATAAAGAATTCTTCAGAGAACAGGTAGCAGTTAAACTCTCTTCTATAAGGTTGGATTATTTTTAATCTGTTATTTCATCTACATATTCAGTGCTTTCAATAATGTTTAATAAAACTATAAATTGCATAAATTTTAGAAATTATTAAATTAGGTCAAAGAGGTTGGAATTAACTTCCTTTTTCCTTACTGAATTGATAAAATGAACTATTTTTTTATATTCATATACATAAAGTCTTAGTGTTTCTTTTGGTTGGCAGTTATTTGTAAGGTCCAGCTTATTTCCATAGGTTATGACCACTTCAGATTTGGTACAAAGTATTTATTTAGCAAATTATACAGTCATCTTTTAAAAATTAAATCATAACTGTATACGTTGAAGCATTTATGGAGTACAATGTGCAGATTTTATATACATTTTGGAATGCATCATACTGAGTAACATAGCCTTCACCTCACTTAATGATTGTGTTAAAACATTTATACTCTACACTTAATAGATTCGACATATAACTTTGCAATATGCAACATAGGTGTAATTCCATAGTTTACACTCCCTGCATCAACTCCCCCTACCTCCTTCTCTTCCTTACTTCATCCTGAGCTATAGTTGTGTTTTACCTTACATATGAAAGTTTAGGTGATTATAAATTGGTTTCACAATAGTACTGAGTACATTAGATACTTTGTCTTCCATTCTTGAGATACTTTACTAAGAGGAATATGTTCTAGCTCCATCCATGTAAACATAAAAGAGGTAAAGTCTAGCCAGGCATTGTGGCAGGTGCCTGTAGTCCCAGCTGCTCAGGAGGCTAAGGCAAGAGAATAGCCTAAGCCCAGGAGTTGGAGGTTACTGTGAGCTGTGATGCCAACAGAGGGCAATAAAATGAGACTCTGTCTCTAAAATTTAAAAAAAAAAAAACAGGTAAAATCTCCATCTTTTTTGAGGCTGCATACTATTCCGTGGCATACATATACCACAATTTATTAACCCATTCATGGGTCTATGTGTGCTTGGGCTTCTTCCATAACTTGCAAATTATGAATTAAGCTACAATAAACAATCTGGTACAAATATCTTTGTTGTAAAGTGATTTTTTGTCTTTAGCTATATACCTAGTGGAGAAATTGCAGGATTGAATGGCTGGTGTACTTTTAGATTCCTAAGTGTTCTCCAAACTTCTTTCCAAAAGGAACTTATTACCTTGCATTCCCACCAGCAATACAGACTTATTCCCTTTTCTCCACTTCTATGCCAACATCTGTAGTTTTGGGATTTTGTGATGTAGGCTACTCTTACTGGAGTTAGATGATATCTTAAAGTGGTTTTTATTTGCATTTCTCTGTTGATTAAAGATGATGAGCATTTTTTCATGTGTCTGTAGGCTGTGGGCCTGTCTTCTTCAGAGAAGCTTCTGTTCAATGTAAGCACTTCCTATTGTATACCAAATCAGTAAAGTGAACCCTGTATATGCATAAATGTACACAGTTGTTATTTAATAAAAACAAAGAAAATGAAGTAAAAGTATACAAGATTAAAAATATATTTCACAACTTTAAGTCCTGGTGTGCTGCCTTACATGTCTAATCCCAACAATCGGGGAGTGTCACCTCCCACCTGTAATCATAACACCCTGGGAAGCAGAAGCAGGTAGTAAAAGGTTACTGGGCATTGTGGAGGGGGACATCTATACTTTCAGATACTCAGGAGACTAAGGAAATAGGATCTCTTGAGTCCAAGAGTTTAAGATTGCTATTAGCTGCAATGACGTCAGGTCAACCTACTCAGGGTGAAGGAATGAGACTCCATCTCAAAGAAAAAACAATTTCAACTTCAATAGTATGGAACAATGTGCCTTTCATGTTAATTCATGTTTGTGTGAGTGTGAGAAGGGAGATAGGGTTGACTGTATCTTCAGGCACTCTCACTTGTGGGTAATTGTTATACTGGGAGCATTTAGGACACGTAAACCTTTGGAAAACACCTTTAAGTAGCTTTATTGAAATATGTAGTTCACCCTTTTCAGGTGTACAAGTCTGTGTTTCTTAGTCTATTCACAGAATTGAACAGCTATAATCAAAATTTAATATCAGAACTTCTTCTCCCCCTACATAGAGAAAGTCAATACCTACTAGCAGTCACTTTCATATTCTCCAACATCCTCCACGACCTCCCTTCTACTCCTAGAATGCATTGTTGGGTCTTCTCTGATGTTTTCTTACATGTTAAATAATAGTATAAGTAGTCTTTTTTAATGGGTCTTTATCCCTTATCATCGTGTTTATAAGTGCATTTGTATTGTAACATAAATGTGCACTTGATCCCTTTTTAATGTTAAAAAATATTGCGTCATGTGAACATAGCACATTTTATCTATCCAATCATCTGTAAATACTATTTGCACCAGTGGTTCGCAACCTATGGGTCACGACCCTTTTGGGGGTCAAACAATCCTTTCACAGGGGTCACCTGAGACTATTCTGCATATCAGATATTTACATTACAATTCATAACAGTAGCAAAATTACAGTAATTAAGTAGCAACAAAAATAATTTTATTGTTGGGGGTCACCACAACATGAGGAACTATATTAAATGGTGGAACCACTGATTTACACTATTTAAGAAGTTCCCTTCTAGTTTTAGTTTCTTAAATGATTTTCATCTTCAGGATGTCTTGCATCTATCAAATGCCTTTTCTGTCTTTTGACATCATCATGTGTTTTTCTTATTGGTCTATTAAAGTAGTGTATTATGTTAGTTGATTTTCACTTATTGAAATAGACTCCATTTACTGGTATGAAATCAAATTTGGTGAACATGTTTATAGTATTTTGTATAGTGTGGGACTTTTTATGTCCATATTCAGTCTATGTCTTGTATATTTGAGACTGTGTTTCTCCCCTTTGCCCCTGAAAAATACACTGGTACCTTCATAGCTCTAAGCACTGCAACCTGCTTACAATAAGTGATCCTCCTGACATGATCCTCCTCAGCAACTGGGAGTACAGGCACATGCCATAACTGCTGGCTAAGTTTTTTACTTTTTTTTTTTTTTTTGGACACGTGGGGACTAAGTTTCTCAGTCTGGTCTGGAATCCCGTGCTTCAACTGACCCTCCTGCCTGAGCCTATTAAAGTGCTGGGAGTGTAGGTTTGAGCTATGGTACTAATCCATATTTGTTTTTGATGAAGGATTCTCTTTATTTTCATAACAAATAAGAGCCTGTATATTAAAAAATAATGTCTTTATTTAGGTAAAATTCACACACTCCACAATTCACCCATTTAAATTATACAGTTCAAGACTACACTTTCAGGGATCATCTGTATAATTTGCTTGTTTGTTACTAAAGTCATTTCCCTGAATGTGTAGAAAAGAGAGAGTTAAAGTGAGAAAGAGAGGAAAGAAAGGGATGAAAGAGGCTTGGCACCCATTGCACAGTGGTTACTACACTAGCCACATATACTAAGGCAGGCGGGTTCGAAACTGTCATGGGCCAGCTAAGCAAAAATGACAACTTCAACAAAAAAAAAACATGGCTGGCCATTGTGGTGTGTGCTTGTTGTCCCAGCTATGTGGGAAGGTGAGGGAAGAGAATCACTGTAGCCCAAGAGTTCGAGGTTGCTGTGAGCTTTGATATCAGAGCACCCTGCAGAGGGTGACATACCGAGACTCTGAAGAAAAAAAAAGAAAGAAATGAAAGAAAGAAAAGAAAGAAGAGAGAGGGAGAGAGAGAACGAGAAAAAATATGGGTAGAAGAATAGATAAAGTGAGGGAGGGAAGGAAACAAAGAAACAGAAAATGATCAATCTTGGTGGCTCACACCTACAAGCCTACCCACTGGGAGGCTAAGACGAGTGGAATTCTTGAAGTAGGAGGTTCTGAGAACAGACTGATAAAGACCAAGACCCTGTGTCTACTATAAACTTGAAGAATTATGTAGGCATTGTGGCAGTGTCTGCAATCCTATGCATTTGGGAGGCTGAGGCAGGATTGCCTGAATCCTGGAATTTGTGGTTGCTATGATCAAGGCTACAGCCATGTAAGTCCAGCCTGGGCAACGTATGGAAACTGTACATACAAAATAAAAATTCCTACATACACACACACACACACACACACACACAGAAAAAAAAAAAAACAATCCAACAGCAATTATTTTCATCATTTAAAAATTACAGAATTACCTTGATGGTTCAAGGAAAATGGACATGTTTGAAGACCCACGAAGCTATGGGCAAATTGAGGCTGCATTCAGGCATAGGAAATTTGTAAGCTTCTATAAAATGAATCTTTCTAGATAGATGACAGATCCTTGAAATTCTGTCCCATTTAAGGGACATTGTCCAGTTTTGTCAGGTGTGATGCAGCTTGAGTCACAGTGTTGTACAAAATCACAACTGCTATGTGAACCTAATGCCATAAAATCAATTGGAATTAGAATCAATAAGGCACAAATAGGAGAACACTCCTCTCTCTGAGGATCAATGGCTAACACATTTCCAGTTTTGAACTCTAAAAACATATCAGCTGAAGTGACCAGAAAAAGGCCCATTAGTATCTTTCACCACAAGCCTGGATTCCAAGATATTACAGGATGAAGTCAGTACTTGGTTACAGTGGATGACATCACAAGGGCTATTGCCCCTTGTTAACATCTTCAAGCTTAGCCTAATTCTTCCTAAGCCTGGGTAGTGGCTGTCAGGGTTTCTTGTTGTCTTGTGTTTTAGACTATTACAAAAGAGTGGGGTTCTTTTCTCCACACTCAATTCCTGCTTCAAAAGGTTTCTTTGTATCTGTATGCAGAAGTATTCAAGGATACCTTTTTTCCTTTTCACATCATGGGTTTGTCAGAAAATGGAAGAGTGTGGTTTAAACCTACTATTGCCCTGGGATAGTGTAGACCAGGAAGCAAAGCACAAAGATCAGACACTGATTTCACAGACCTGACAGGTGACTTGTTTCCCCCAAAATAAGACACTGTCTTATATTTATTTTTTCTCAAGAAGACACACTAATGCTTATTTTCAGGGTATGTCTTATTTTTATTAAGTATAATACAACAATCTACATTTATTCAAATACAGTTAAGTAATATTCTTCTGGAAGATCTTTATAACTTTCTAGACCTGGAATTTCATCCTGAATTTCTTGTG
Organism: Galagoides demidoff; assembly: GCA_963574575.1. Classification (NCBI taxonomy): domain Eukaryota; kingdom Metazoa; phylum Chordata; class Mammalia; order Primates; family Galagidae; genus Galagoides; species Galagoides demidoff. The sequence goes on along the minus strand of CAUYQV010162369.1, from coordinate 3,960 downwards.
ACTCCATTTCCTTTAGAACTATTGGCCCCAATCTTTCATGTTGAGCAATAGAGCTCTCATTAAATGAACAGCTCTTATCCATGTAACCTGCTTGGAGTGCATTGGTAACAACACTGTAAGTGATTTTATTCCATGAATTTTTCACCCAAGTCACAACCTCTTGCAGGCTAGGCTTCACAAAGTTTCCTCGCTAATTTCCTGTCATTCTATTTTCAGTGTAGTCATTAATTTCCATACGCAAATGGTCTTTGAATGGCTTGTTTATTGCAACATCAAGAGTCTGCAGATAGGCAGTGATTCCTGCGGGAATCATTATTTGATCTATTTTTCTCTCTGCAAGGATGTTCTTCATGTCTTTAGCATGGTGAGTGCTGGCTGAATCCTAGACTAGCAGACCTCTTTGGCCACCTCGCAAAACAAGTGGCAGCCTTAAATCAAGCCACTTCTTTATAACTGTTTGTGTGCACCAGGCCTTTTCTATTTCATGGACATAAGTGCCTGAAACACATTCAATCTTATTTTTCTTGCCCTTAGAGATGATAAGAGTTGTAGCTTTCTTTCCATTCAGACAAATGGCCAAAATACAGGTAACATGTGAACTTTCGTGACCAGTGGTGGGAATATAGACTGAGGAGGCACCCCTCTGTTCAATTGCTGTTTGTGGTCCTTGACCCATAAACACTGCAGTTTCATCCATAGCAATCATGTTGCAAGGTTGGTATTTAGAGAAGTTGATGTCATCAACAAAGGACTTGAATAAAAGTGCTCACTTAATAACTTCTGTATCTTCCAACTTAGACAGTGTCGTTGATTTTCTTAGAGACAGTTCATATTGCTGAAGGAAGCCATCCAGCCACTGTTGTGATGCTTTGAATTCTGGGGAAATTTTGAACTGTGGTGCCATTGCAAGGGCAATGCTTGAATGTCAGCCCTGTGCATGGCCAAAGCCTTTGCTCTCCTGTCAGCAATCCATTCACAGATTATGTTTTCCATTTCAGGAAATAAAAGATTGACAACCTGAACCATACTTGTGCTTCTTAGCATTTCCTCTGTCCACGTGTAGACTGAGGTTGTTGTATTCTGCCCACTATTTTTGGATCATTTGGATATCCAACTTCTTTTTGCAGAAATCCATAAGATTCTTGTCTTGGGAGTCCTTGACAATTTCTTTCTTGTACTCAACAGAATAGCTCTTTCTTTTTACACTTATCTTGTCTGGGGTTACAGATATTCAGGAAAAGCAGAGATAGACCAGCAAAGCTGATGTGTAAGGGCTGAATTATTTACCGTATTTGGGATCCAGCAAGCACTGAGTCCAATCTGCACAGTGGAGCTGAAATGATATCTCTGGGATCAGTAGCAGACTGATGGCTGAAGCTTTTCCCCTATCCCCTGGTGTTTGGGGGAGGATGAGAGAGGTCCACAGACTGTTGCTGGACTGGTGCTAGGTAAAATAGCAGCCACAGCTTTCCTTCTTCCCCCTGGAGACACACAATATGGTAAAAAAGCAGAGCATCTTGCTCCTCATTTCACTAATGAGACTTTCACTGTGGAGACCTCCAGTCTCTATGTCTCCATCTCCACCTGAAGCCTCAGTTTGCACAGGATGGCTGGAACCCCACAGGGGGAGCCAACCTTGTTGGTGGGGCTGGCGCTAGTGATGTGTGAACTCTTTTCTCCTAGACATTTGCACGTGCGCAATAGGATGCCTGTGACAGTGGTTACCACACGCACACCTGTGGGTATGGAAAATAGTCCCAACAACATGTGCATGCATGAATGGCTAGGAGAAAGGAGTGATAAGGTTGCTGCCCGCACACCCGTGCAAATGTGAATAGCTCAGAGAAAGGAGCTGTGGCGGATAAAAGGTATTCCAGTCTTCTTACTGCTCCGCACCGAAATGCATAGTGTGGCTATGCAGATAAGATGCATAACCATGCCCATCACTAGGTCTTATTATCGGAGTAGGGCTTATATTTAACAAATGCATAGAAATCCTGCTAGGGTTTATTTTTTGGGTAGGTCTTATTTTTGGGGAAACGTGGTATGTCACACAATTCTCAGTTCTATTTTCATGGTGTTTTACTTCTTTCTCTACAATAAGCTTCATTTGAAAGGTAGGTGTCTCACTGAGCATCCTCTCTTAACATCAGGATAGGCACTATGTCCAGTAATGTCCTCAATAGCTCCAGTTATTTATAAAGATCACTGGAAATATCAGCCTATTTGGGAAGTTCCAACTTGTTGACCTCAGTGCCAGTGGTGTACAATCTTTTGGCTTCTCTTGGTCACATAGAAAGAAGAGTTATGTTGGGCCACACATTGAATACACAAACACTAATGAAACCTGATAAGCAAGAAAAAGATTGTTGCATAATTTTGGTGATATCTGCTACCACAGATATGGAAAATAGTCCCAACAACATTCATCAGTGTCATAGGGGCCTGAGAATTGGACAGTCCTCAAAACCCGGAAAGGGTCATTTTTAAATTAGATCTCAATGACTTTTGATAAGCATGACTGAAATATTTGGTTACTCTAGCAGGTCAATGGGGATTAATCCCCTGAGTTCAGGTGTTGGAGACAAACTTGAGCAACAGGGAGACACCTTCACCCCAGATCCCCTACCTGGTTTCTATGAAAATAGAAAAAATTGCCAAGCCTTGTGGCACTTATCTGTCATTCCAGCTCAAAAGGCTGAAGCAAGAGGATCTCTTCAACCCACAAGTTGGAGATGTCTGTGTTCTAGGTTGATGCCATGACACTCTAGCTTGGGTAACAGAATGAGAGAACCAACAGACAAAACAGACACTTATCGCCTCTTTGACAAGCCTATAAAAAATATAAATAACTGGAAAGATTTCCCATTTAACGAGTGGTGCTGGCTGAATTGGCTGGCAACTTGTAGAAGACTGAAACCGGACCCACACCTTTCACCATTAACAGAAATTGACTCTCAGTGGATAAAATATTTAAACTTAAGACATGAAACTATAAATAATTGTTGGAGAAAGTGCAGGGGAAACTATTGAAGACATTGGCCTGGAAAAATACATTATGAGGAGGACCCCTGGGCAATTGAACCAACACAAAAAAATACATTACTGTGTTCTGAACAAACCAAAATTTTCTGCACAGCCAGGAACATAGTAAGCAGAGCAAGCAGACAGCTCTCAGAATGGGAGAGGATATTTGTGGGTTATTTTTCTGACAAAGGTTTGATAACCAGAATCCACAGAGAACTCATTCTTATTAATAAGAAAAGAACAAGTGATCCCATTTCATTCTGTTTTAATGTTAAAAAATATTCGGTCATATGAACAGAGTACATTTTACCTATTCTACCTTCTGTAGATCCCATTTACACCACTGAAGAAATTCCTTTGTAGTCTTAGTTTCATAAATGATTTTCATCTTTAAGATGTGTTGCCTCGCTCTCTTTTTCTGGCTGGAACCATGGAGGGTGTCGAAGAGAAGAAAAAGAAGGTTCCTGCTGTGCCAGAAACCCTTAAGAAAAAGCGAAAGAATTTTGCAGAGCTGAAGATCAAGCGTCTGAGAAAGAAATGTGCCCAAAAGATGCTTCGAAAGGCAAGGAGGAAGCTTATCTATGAAAAAGCTAAGCATTATCATAAAGAATACAGGCAGATGTACAGAACTGAGATTTGGATGGCTAGGATGGCAAGAAAAGCTGACAACTTCTATGTACCTGAGAACCCAAATTGGCATTTTTCATCAGGATCAGAGGTATCAATGGTGTGAGTCCAAAGGTCCGAAAGGTGTTGCAGCTTCTTCGCCTTCGACAGATCTTCAATGGAACTTTTGTTAAGCTCAACAAGGCCTCCATTAACATGCTGAGGATTGTTAGAACCGTATATTGCATGGGGGTACTCAAATCTGAAGTCAGTAAATGAGCTAATCTACAAGCGTGGTTATGGCAAAATCAATAAGAAACGAATTGC
>CAUYQV010162368.1:0-18504 GCA_963574575.1 Galagoides demidoff | reverse complement strand
GGTCCCAGCTACTTGGGAGGCGGAGGCAGGAGACTTGCTTGAGCCCAGGAGTTGGAGGTTGCTATGAGCTGTGATGCCATGGCACTCTACCCAGGGGGATAGCTTGAGGCTCCGTCTCAAAAAAAAAAAAAAAAAAAATTGCAGGTAGACCTAGTTCTTCCCATTCAGTTCCTCACATTGCATTCATGGGTTAGATCTAGTAAGTCCAGAAAGCTAGACGTGGGCATTTTATCAAAACACCATAACTATTTAAAAGGTAAAGTGAAAGTGCACACAGTTTATAGGAGAACTGGAAAGAATCGTGGCTTCTTTGATTAAAGCCAGATTGCTTTTAACAAATGCACACTAACCCAGGGATAAAAGAGAAGTAGTGGTTTCCCCCTTACCAAAACTAAAAAAATTCAAAAATTTCTCTACTTGACATTTTTAAGCACATCAAAACTCTAAAACTGGCTTGGCACCCATAGCTCAGTGAGTAGCTTGCTGGTCACATACCCCAAAGATGGAGGGTTCAAGCCTGGCCTGGGCCTGCTAAACAACAATGACAACTACAACCAAATATAGCTGGGCATTGTGGTGGGCGCCTATAATCCCAGCTACTTGGGAAGCTGAGGCAAAAGAATCGCTTAAGCCCAAGAGTTTGAGGTTGCTGTGAGCTGTGATGCCACAGCACTCTAGCCAGGGCAACACAGTGAGACACTGTCTTAAAAACAAACAAACAAAAAAACCCTCTAAAACTTCACTTTAACAACTTCAGTATTCAAAAAACCCAACACCTCAATATAGTGTACCACCACTCGTTTCAAATTTCTGCTGAAGAATTCACTTTCAATTTGCTTATCAAGTTGACATGTGTGGGCCACAGACACACTAACTCAGCACAGAACAAAAGTGCCAGTGAAGTCCAAGTAGGAAAAGAGTAGATTTATCCATGTAGAGAGTTGTTCCCAGTGAACCTGCCAGTAAAAGACTTCATGGACCGCAACAGGGCAGAAAGGCTTCCCCACTCCTCTGGAAAATGTTAACCTAGTGGGAGGAATGGAATATATATAATAATGGAACCATGAAACCTCTCTTATTTTCTGCCTCTTGTTTTTTCCCCAAATTATCTGTACTACACAGCCCATCTACTCTTCCCTGCCCACCATGTATGCCCCTTCCATTCCACTTGCTTCCCTATGTTTACCACTTCCTTTTATTTCAGTGTACCATTCCTCCAGGGTCCTCCTCATTTCTCCCCCCTCCTCACTCTCCAGTCTTCCTGAACCATCACAGTTTGCCTCTGTGCTTGGAACAAATCTCACCATCACCTGGTCTGGCCTTTTCTGCCCTTTCCTAAGCACACCTCCTCACCAGAACGCCTCATTTCTCTGCCACAGCTGGAAAGTAGCCCTTAAGATCATGGGAGAGGGGGACAGTTTTCTAAAATGGAAATTCAGCACCAGAGAAAATTGAGAAAATTGTACAGTTAGCTATAGGGGAACGGACACTCATTACTTGGTAAGTCTGAGTGCGCTGAGTTGGCATCACTGCTGTTTCCCAGAAACACTTCACACCCTGTTCCCTGCTTGATGCTTGATAGAATTTCAAGTAAATACAGTTCTGCATGCTGTATGTCTGGTTGTGTAAACAGTGGCACTGCAATGAGGTAGGGAGTCAGGGGTTCAGAACATCTATTTAAGCAGGACAATGGGTGGGTCAGTTGCTGACCCCTCCCCCCAACCAATGGAATGAAACTGTTTTAAATGTAAATAAAGCCAAGGCTGACCCCTGCAGAAAATCTGACCTGTAATCAGCACATCTGCCACAATGACAACTGTCACATTATAATATTGATCACGTGAACCAGAGACTCAATATTCTGTCTTTTCCTACAGCAATTTATGTAAGAGCCGAGAGCTCCATTCCATGGATGGGGACACAGTGACAAAACTAGTGTTGACTTAACAGCAGGAAATCTGCCCTAAAAAACTATCTCAAATACTGAAACTATTTCAGATAGTGTGTTAATAAAAATAGAAGTAGTTTCTGCCTCTACACAGCACGTGGTGGTCAGCCTCCTCAGTGCCCCCTGCCCCAGGGAGAACCCTCCACACCACGTTAACAGGGCAGGTCTATACAGCCCACAGAATGCAGAAGTAACAGTGGACAACTTTCAGGGTGTGAGGAAATATTGTAGAAGACTGAAATTTACTGGGTTGCCTAGCTAGCTTATCCAGAGCCAGAAATGTGGGTGTTAGTAAAATAAATAAAGAACCTAACCTTCCCCTACATTTTTTACATTTACAATATGCAGTTAAGTAAATTAGAGGGGTCAATCTGTTGAGCTGGCAAGCTTGTTCAAACTGCGTCAAGACCAAGTCAAGATGGCCTGTTGTACCCCACTGCTCAGGCTCACTCAGACAATCCAGCCTAGGAAAGGAGGAGTGAGGAGGAGAGAGGACTGGATTTTATTTTTGCCCCAAACTTACCAGGTTGCTGGTAGGTTAGCAACCTCTGGAAAAGAAATCTTTTCTTAGGAGTGGATACCACTTGGAATGCCTTCCTAGCTCAAGTCCTTGGCATTCATTGTTCTTTAACATTGTCCTAGAAGGCAGGATGCCTTACCCCTCAGCATTCTGAGGGCCATGCTCACAGTCTGTGGTTCTGCTAAAACAGCCCATGGAGGGCAGTTCTCATAAGCAAAAGAATGTCATGGTCTTTACCAATACTCACCAATACATTTCTAAAAAATTTAGTGTCTGAATTTGTACTAAGAGCTCATGACAGCTCTCTGAAATAGGGCTTTATTACCTCCATTTTATACATACATGAAGAAAATAAAGCTTTGAGAGGTTAACTATCATGCCCAAGGGCACAAAGCTGAGCTGGGACTGAGCCTAGATCTGCAAGACCCTGCCTAGTGCATATTTTCCTTCCATGTATGGCACTTGTGATGACAACCTTTAGCCCAGTTAAATTCAGAATTCAATATAGCTAAATGAGAGAATAACATGTAAAAGGTTCAATTCAATAAAATTGAAGGTTCCATATACACAAGAAACAAACCATATTATCACTTATACCTGCTATTTACAGGGTTCTTTGGGACAACATGTACTTTACCAACATGGGTTCTGATGTCATCTAAATGCCACTATGATCTATTCCCAAGAAAGCAAGAGGGCACAGAAAATAACACGGGTTTACAGAGCTAAGTAATACATACGGCAGAAACCAATCAGAAATTCTGCCCTCAAACTCTGCTGCACATTCATCTCAAAAGAAACTCAAAGAATTTTTTTGTATGTTGTTTGTCTTTTTATACCTAAGTGAAAAATGTGAAGCTTCAAGTATGACTGAATGAGTTAAGACTTCTTGACTTGACATGAGAAAAATATCTCATCATTCCTGCTAAAAGAATCATATAATTAATATGTGTCAAGCATCCTAGATTGCAACAAAAATACAGAGAGAAGGGGTAAAAGGCAAAAATATAGGATAAGTGATATAACTTGACAAAGACAACTACATACTCTATTCATTGGCAAAATCTGGGCACCACAGTTTCCTCTTTGTTGAGCTCCAAATTTACCTTTGCACCAGCAAAGTCAATATCCCTATAAAGGGAAAAAATTGGCATACAGGGGTCTATAGGAAAATATTATTCATGGTCTGGTTTTCCAGCTTCCTACTTCCAGTGGGGTACAACAAACAAACTTTAATGAGCAGTGTGCTCCTTATGGAAACAGCCTTCTTCTCCAAGCTGCCTCCTCCTCTGTCCCACACACAGACAGCTGCTAAGGCCGGTTCTCAACCTATGGGTCCCAACCCCTTTGTAACAATGAAGATACATGCTGCATATCAGATATCTACATTACAATTCATAACTGTAGCAAAATTACAGTTATGAAGTAGCAACAAAAATAATTTTATGATTGGGGGTCACCACAACATGAGGAACTGTATGAAAGGGTCATGGCATTAGGAAGCATTAGGAAGGTTGAGAACCACTGCCTTAGAGTCTGCTCAGTCCTCATAGTCACTCGGAGGCCTCTGAGAGGAAGGGATCTGACAGCCTATGTTTGAAATGGAAGTGATGGTGTTAACTGCTAGCTTCCTGCCAAGATGAATGTCTCATGTCTTTTGCATTTTGATCCGAGAGTCCATATTGTTCTCAAAAAAAAAAAAAACAACCCAAAAAACAAAACAAACAAAAAAAAACAACATAGCAAAGGAAGCACTGACTGCCTGATGCCCTGACTATTGTTACTCAGTGGGCAGCCTGTGTCTCACAAGCTCCCGCATGGTCCTCACGTTGACTGCCTGAAATTGCAGTAACCAGGACTCAGCCTAGGCTGGATCCCTGGGAACATGGTGACAAGGGCCATGTGCCCTGCTCAAACAAAAGAATGCCAATTCTACCTTCTTTCAAGGTATGTATAGGTGCATGAACACACACATGTGATAGTGGTGGTGTTGGGAAATTATACTTAACTGGAGACCCACAGATGAAAAAAGAGAATCTCTTCATTGATGAGATTTGAAAACCACTTACCATAACTCAGCCATTCATTTTACTGAAAAAGAAACTTAGGCTTAGAAAAATGACTTGTTCTGTATCATACAATCTGCAACACAAACCGCTCCATCTCACAATGCTAATATGTTTTTAAAACTTTATAGAGTAACATGTGAAGACATCCTCACTCTTACAGTAGAGCCCAGACCAAGGGAAAGCTCAGCAGTGCCAGCTACACACATACACAGGTGTTTGGAATCGTGACTCTGCACTCTGGCTGTGCTCTGTCTCCCCACCCAACCCCACCTGCGACATACACACTCACACACACTGGGATTGCTTAGGTCTTTTCTTATTAGACAATGAATTCTCAACAAAGGATAGTTTTACTCAACATTCACACAGTAGTTCCCAAAACAACACTAGCACAAAGCCTCACTCTCCTTTCTGAGGATATATATATGACAAAGGGGCTACAACTGGTTGAAAATTAGGGGGCTTGGCTAGGCACCTGTGGCTCAATCGGCTAAGGCGCCAGCCACGTACACCTATGGTGGCGAGTTCGAATCCCCAGCCTGGGCCCGCCAAAACAACAATGATGGCTGTAACCCAAAAATGGCCGGGCGTTGTGGCGGGCGCCTGTGGTCCCAGCTACTTGGGAGACGGAGGCAGGAGACTCGCTTGATCCCAGGAGTTGGAGGTTGCTATGAGCTGTGATGCCATGGCACTCTACCCAGGGGGATAGCTTGAGGCTCCATCTCAAAAAAAAAAGAAAGAAAGAAAGAAAAAGAAAATTAGGGGGCTTCACTTAGAATCCTAGATCTTGACTCACTGTATTGCACTGAATAATTTCCTTAATGTTATATGCTTTTGTTTTTATCAAGAATAAACTGGAAGGAATGAAATTTCCCTCTCACTTAACAAAGAGCACCAGAAACTTCTTTACCTTTAACTATTTTAACTGGGTTTTGGCCACAGAACAGCCTCAAGCCCCAGCTCTTGCATAATATTCTGCATACAAGAACAAATTTTTCCATTCCTGGGACTTGATGCCTAAGCACTGATCTAAAATCAAATAGTGGAAGAGAAAGAGAAAAAGGGGCCCAAAATTCTAGATATATGTTTCCCTAATTTATGTGTCATTATAATATCTTGGGCAGGACAGACAGTCATTACAGAAGGAGGTGATAATTGAACTGGTTTTTGAAGAACTGAGTTTGCTAGGAAGAGGAACTGCAAGCACAGGCCAAGAGGAGTGAGGCATATTCATGCCATGTTGCAGAATACAGGGTGTGAGGGGAATCTGAGGGTCACAGGAGGCTAGCCTGTGCCATGTCAAGCAGCTGAGACTTTATCCTGTGGACAAAGTAGAGTGCCATAGAGGTTCTTAGAACACACTATCCCCTCCGTCCCCTAGGCTGGAGTGCATGCAGCATGTTCACAGCTTGTGACATGTTCAGATCTGATTTAGCTAACATGGATGGTGGCTGGAAGGGGAAATGGATACCCAGAATAACCACACATCTTAAAACATTTGATGGCCCTTTGGGGGCCTTTTAAGGATCAGATGGAGCAAAGGAAATCATAGAAAATATATGAGGAGACACCAACGACAGTGTCTATGATAAAGGATGTTCTCTTTAAGAACTGGGAGAGTCACTTGAGGAGGTGATGAGATGATGGGTGAAATATGGCACCAGTTCTATTAGAGAGGCCCCCAGAGTGTATGGTGCATTTCTAGAGCAGTGACAATCTCTTTCAGGAGCCTGGAAGCAGCTTTCAGAGGCAGCGTTCAGGGTGCAGGTTCAGCTTCCAAAGGAAGATGTGTTCTGGCTTACAGGTTCTGGGGTGGGGGGTCAGATGGGAGAGCAGAGAGGAGTCTGTTTTCAGGAGGAGATACCTTGGATGAAAAATAATCTCTAATAACAGGAATCCTGAGGATGAAAGAGACAGTAAGAACATTCAAGTAGAAAGGGTTACCATTACACTATGGTGTTAAGAACTAAGCTGGGCTATTCTCAATATTTAATAATGAAAATTAAGAGATCTATTTTATTGATGACAGAGGTTCAAGGAACACCAAAAGCAAATAGTTAGAAAGTGACAAAGCCCATTCTAAGCCAAGTTTCATGTCTAATACCAGTATCTCCACTATTCTTGGCCCACATCACCCTGTCAACCCCAAGGGACTATAAGGAGACAGGAATCCTCTATTTCTCAGAGGGTGCTGTGAAATTGTCATGCCTGTTTTTAGCCCCAAGTGGTGTCCTTGAGCAATACAACAATTAGTTCCAGGAAGAGGAAGTGGTACAACAGCTGCATGTGTTCAAACAGAAGCCTTGCTCTGGAAAACAAAGCACCTAGGAATGCGGGATTCACTTCACAAGCATTTACTCAGCGCCTGCTATGTGGCAGACGCAGAGCTAGAAGGGAAGGAGAGGGGTGAATGGAACAAAGTCCCCACCTCACCCTGAGCACAACTGACCAAGCCATTCCTTCCTTGACTGTCCTCAGTGCCTCCTACTAGGAAGTATTAACAGTCTTCTCTCTTGGTTGACAATGATCTCCATTTGATTTAAAAAAAAAAAATGCCCACCACCACAACATGACGTCAAAACCAGTAAGATTCCCATCTCCCTGGCTCTCTAGTTCCAGAGTTCTCTAGTTCTCTAGCCACTGCTCTAGAAATGCACCATACACTCCCAGGCGTGGCTGAAGAGTGGCTGCATGGGGGCGCCCTTCACACTGCCGGAGTTGGCCTGGCCATAGGGGGCGCCCTTCACACTGCCAGGGTCGGCCTAGCTGCAGGGGGCACCCTTCACACAGCCGGAGTCGGCCTCTCCCATATGTGCTAGGTTTTACCACAGGACCAGGTACAAATTGGAGAGTTTGTAAAAAAAAAAAAACAAATTGCTCATTTTAAGTGGTAAAAAGGTGAAAATTGTGTAATAGATTCCCTCGAAAGCATGGCAATTGTAAGGTAAGAGGCTTGGCCTCCTCTGGAGGTAAGGTGACTAGATTTTAACATTAGTAAAGTGGGACACTATTGACAGGGGTGGGTATTCTTAATTAAAAATTTGTTCTATGTGGAGCAACAAAAATTTTCATAGAATGCAAAAATAGTATTATAATATATATTTCTTAATTTCAACATAAGTACAATTTACAAATATAATACATTAAAAAAATGTATAGGGCGGTGCCTGTGGCTCAAAGGAGTAGGGCACCAGTCCACCTGCGAGACCTTGCCCAGGAGGGGAGTAGGGAGTTTACATTAGCCTTTTCATTTCCAAATGAAGTATTAACCTTTTCATTCCCAAATGGAGTTACATTAACCTTTTCAGCAGCCAAAAACTGTATATTCCCTTCCTGTTGTCCCATCGGTCCCTAGGTCCCTAGCTGTTGTGCATTCTTTCAAAAAATTGGGACTTTTTAAAACACTATGCGGGACAAATCGTTCAAAAGAGGGACATCTGGTCACCTTACAGTAAGGAGGATTCGAACTAAACAGAACCGAGAGAAACCCCCAGGTGCCTGCTGTGGTTAAGCACAGCTGTCCTAGTGCAGACCCCACATACACCTAACCAGGGCATCAGACTAGCAGTAACTACAGTTCAGCGTGAAGCAGGACCACAGCAAATTCAAACACTAAGAAGTCTGCTTTGGAGAGCTCTGGCAGAGAAGCTCAGGAAGAGAGTTCGCCTTGACAAGGAGGCAGGAAGAAGCCTGGCGAGGTCTCCTGAGCTGGCACCCGCATTCTGAGGCAGACACGACTGAGGCCTCGCGCATCTGACCCACACTCTCTCTTGGCTTTGACAATCAGGAGGTCCAAACCAAGTACAATGGCCCACATCAAGCAACTCTACAGCAATCTTACTCATGGCTTCACCTTATTTGTCCTCAATCTCCTTTGATTTATTATGTTTGAATTGGCTTTGTTTTTAGAACAGTTTAGGCTCACAGCCGAACTGAGAAGCAGCAGAGCACCACACGCCTCGCCTCCCCGGGCAGCATTGGGGCAGGTGCGTGTCCTCAGCGGGAGTTGCCAGCACCTCCTCCCAACCGCTGCAGCCTGCAGTTCATACTGGGGTGCTGCATCCTATGGTTTTGGACAAACACATAACAACATGCATCCACCCTCCATGTGGATCCAGGCGCCCACACACAAGTTTCACTGCACCCAAATCCTTGACATTTTGCCTATGTCTCTCATTCTCTACCTACTCCTAGAAACTACGAAACCTCTTCACCATCTGTCTCCACAGTTCTGCCTTTCCCAGAACGCCATGCAGAGGGGCGCACTGTGGGTTTCAGACTGGCCTCTACTCAGGAGTGTACACGCCAGATTCCTCTGCACCCTGCTGGGTGGGCAGCTTATTGCCTTCAGGACTGAACCATGTTCCCTTGTCTAGGAGGCTGCGCAGTACAGTCACCTCCTAAAGGGCTTCTGAGTTGCTTTCAAGTTTTGACCATTATGAAGAAAGCTGCTACAAACATTTATATGCAGGTTTTTGTGTGGAAGTAAGTTTTTCCACTTAGTGGGTGAACACGCATTTTTCATCCCATACACAAATACCCTCAGCTTCCAACTGAAAGGAGGGAGGGCGTACAAACAGCCCATTGACTCTCTGTTCCAAGCACCCTGAGAGCAGCACTCTGGTTGAGTCTGAGGGGGCGACTTGACAAGAACAGGAGCAACAAACCAAGTTTGAACTAAATTTGTTCTCCTTTTTATCATGAAACACCATGTTCCCAGAAGCCCCAGTCAAAAGTGATGTCACTGTTGCCCAGCAAAGTAACATGTATTCCACACAATAGTAAAGGTCCAGCATGCTTCAAGTATTTTCTCTCTCATAAGGTATGATGCCAAAATACTTCTGAACATTATGTATATTAGCAAATACTTCAGTGTAGATTTCAATGCAAATCCCTTTCTTCTCTTGCAACTATAATAATATTAAAAAACAGAGCAGCTTATACATTTAGATACATGTGATATGAAATAACTATGAAAGAAAGGTATTTATTTTTGCCAAAGTTAATCCATAATTGCATTAACTTTTGCAATAACTTCAACCTCCTTTATTTTATTTTTCTTCCCTTATCATCTATCTTTTTGCCTCTAATGCTTCCTTAAATTAATTAACCTGCCTCTATTATATGTATCTGTCATCTGCCATAAATCGTTTTTGGCATAAGGCAGGGCAAAAATTATTAAAGAATGAGTCAAGTAATCAAAGTACTTCAAAACTCATAAGCTGTCTGGGCAGTTTATATGTCCTTTTTTGGATGAAAACTCCCTTTAGAAAAACTTGCCCCTAATTTTTTGGTATAAATTCTATTATACAGCTATAGTTGAAGTGTTATTATGAAAGCCTCTTGAACTTTGACTCTCTAATATGATACTTGTCTTTTGTTTAAGGATTGTTAAGAATGAGGTATGATAACTAACTATAAGTAAAATTTGGAAAACAAAAGAATAATGAACAAAATGAAAAGAATGCACACCATACTCACTCAGAGAACGTGCTCTCACACTGCACGGTTTCTTACTATTCATCTCATGCTCTGATTCACTCACCCACATAATGGGGACACTGACACCAATACCTGGTTTTACCTAACTTTGCTCGAGCTGGTCAGAGGCCTGTCTTCCTCAGATACCCAAACACACATGACCTCCACATTTCTCATTCATAAGCACATTCGCACGGACACCGTCCCTGCTTCCACCTGGATGAGCTGCAGTAGGGAATCAGCAAGTATGTTGAGTATCAGTCAGTTCTTGTCCTGTCTTTTACAACTGCTCCTTTCTATCTTTTCCAATAATTTATAGCTGTAGACTCACCTACCTTCTTTTGCTTCACTTAAGTCAATCATCTCCATGCCTATAATAAAAGCCTTGAGACATCAAAATAAGTTGTCTCTAAATTTCACCCCAAAAGTTCATTTAAAATACATATATCTTCCTCCCCAATTGATCTACAGCCACAACATTCCCCTACAAAAAGAAAATGCCCTTCTGAGCTGCTGTTGATCTATATGTGGTAATCCCAATTCTTCCATCACAGTCTTGGTCTTTGAATACTTGACTTGGGATAAAAAAGATGGCTTAAATAATAACTAAAGTCTGAAACTAAACAGAAATACAGAAATTATATTTCAGTTTAGTAACAGAATTAATTTATTATTAATTAATAGTTTAATAACAGAATTAATTATTATAAAATAAATTTGGAATTATATCTCGTATCACAAGGTATAATTATTTTGAGATTTCAATTACCCTGTACTTAGAAAAATTATTTTATTTTGAATTTCTTCCACATCTGTCTAACAAAAACAAAAGAAGTAGGCTAATGTGAAAACATTTTCAGATTAAATAGAAAGTTACGTGGTACACGTGACCAAAAAGTAGTATTTCTACCATGTAGTAATAAAAAATAAATGATGCAATATTCTTTCCACTCTGAGAAACAGGTCAGAGAAGGTCTACCCAAACATTCTTAGCAGAAACACTACCCAACATGAAATAATGTTCTCATGCATAAAGATGTTTCCTTTAGGATGTCCCTGACCCAGTAATTCACTCTTTAAGGCAGATGTCTCCAGCGTTACCTTGTAAGTCTGAATCATTTGACTTTGGGCTGCTTCTTGCTCGCCTCTCTGCTTTCTTAACTCCTGGCCCACCGCCGCTGCCACCTCCGCCACTGCCACCACTGTGGCCCTTCCCATAGCCATTGTACACTGTTGTGCAGCTGCTTTTATAGACGGAAGAGGGAGGACTGTTGAGGCGGTTCTGACGGTCGATCTGGCGGTCTTTGAGTTTTTTGTGCGGAGGCTTGCTATACTGGTCTTCTCGGGTGATGTAGCTTGACATTCCATAGAGCGGTATAATTTCTAAAGTGGATGATGATGACAAATGAATGCTCAGTCTACATTTCAATAATAAATTATTAAATAGGCAAATGATCTGGCCACTGAAGGAATAAGTCTAAAGTATAAAAGAAGGCTAAAGTATTACTAAAAACAGGATAAAAAAATTTTTAAGAAAGTATTTTATACATTACATATTTAAAGTATTCCCATTCATGGAATAAATCAATCATTAAAAACTATACTGTGTGTTCAGAAATTTTCCTTAAGTAATGAAGAATACTAAAGACAAAGATATTATCCCCAAAGAGTTCATATTATGTTTGAATTTATAAGTACTAAATTTGACTTTACCTGTCAAAATGTTTTTAGTACATGAAAAGAATAGAAAAAAATAACATATTTCCTTTCAAAGTGTACTTTGAATCAACACACTTAAAAGTACCTTATCCTTGCAGACAGAATAACATTTCTGTCAGAAAGTATATAGCAACCAGAATATAAGGAGTTGTCTGTGGCATCCAAAAGAGTCAACATTAGAACAAAACTTACTAAAATAAGGAAATGAAAAATTTCCATTAAAATAATCAAAGTTCACAGAATTGGGGAAAATGTTCAAGGAGGAAGTGTAGGGGCAAATAAGACCCATCTTCGCAATCTGATGCTGCACATCCTCAGTTGTAGCCTCAAACTTCTCTCTTGGAATAACAGGAAGTGAATCAAAAATAAAATGTCACCTGGCTCCGCAAATGGGAGCCTTTAAAATAATCTTATGATCTTAGGGGGAAAATTTAATTTAAATTTAAATTTTTAAATCAGATTGAAATTATACTTGGGCATTAATAAAAATGACAAGGCATAACACTGAGGTAAGGTTCTTACATCTTCATAAGAAAAAGGGTCCCTCACATACAGAGGGACCATATAAATTATCACCGAAATCTTAACACTTCTGAGTATGAAAAGGGAATACTCATAATTTCTTCAAGACATGAGACCTACACCAGGACTGTTCTAGGCATATCAGAAATGTATGGCCACCCTAAATAATTTAATGATTTATGTTTCAATTGTTCAGTGGTAAAGCTCCAAAAGACTTTGGACTCCAGGGTGACTCTAGTACTCTTAAACTTTTTATTTCCTTTCTGTTCATATAGCTAAAGGAAGATCTTTTTAAAAAAATCCTCGTAAGAGAAAGATTTTACACTACAAAATGTGTAAAAACAAATCAACTTAGAGAGTATATGTATAATCAAATAAACTATGTCAAAATATACCAGAGGACAGTAAATGTTCTGAATGCCATAATGCATCGCAGGTAAGATTTAACATACTCACTGTGGGCACTAACATAAAAATCTTTAAACTGTGTTGAATAACTTTGTTAACTCGTATGGTTTAGAAAATTAACGTTTAAATTGCTTTTGGCTATGTACACTTATATCTAAGGTAAAAATATATAAATGGCCTTTTATTTATAAGCCAATAGAGATTGGGGAATCTTCTGCATTGGTTTCCCAAAAGGCTGGGATTAGAGGCCTGAGCTATTGCTACCTAACCTACTTTTAATTAAATTATAGTTAACGTTTTTCAGCTTTTTCAATAGGAAGACAATGGTGCTGCTGTGAAATCAAAGTACCGATTTCATGTTTTGCTATCATCTCCCAACATGCTGCTATAAAAGTACCTGATTAACTTGAGTCATATAAAAATTTTTTTTCAAATCAAATTGTATATCTAAGTTGCAACAAGATATTTCACTCAAAATGCCCATCTCAATTTTTTTTGTTGTTGTTAATAAGAAAAAATTACAATGTGAGATGAACATACAGTGAAATACTCATGCAGGTGTAATTGAGAAGAAAAAGTAAGGGGATAACTTGCTAAAAGCTTCTTCAGTGTAACAGGCATTTCTTATACAATCTTTCTCAACAGCATAAATCCTTGAATTCACAGTCAGACTTCAGGGGGAAAAAAATCACTTTGCAAAATTCTAGAGGTTAAAGTCTAATTTTTACCCTCCCTTATCTGGTTTCTTGGTATCCATTTTGATAGAGAAGGGCTTTAGACTAAACCGAAAAGGCCAAAACCTTTAAAAAGATGTAATGTCAGTAGCTCCGAGGCTATTTTCATTTCAAGGTAAGTATCTGCATAACAGCCAGTGAAACTATGGCTGCACTAATGGCTAGTCTTAAACTAAAAACAGGTTTGGGAAAGTCACATCAACAGCAAGGTGATTTCTGAGTTCTGCCAAGATCACAACACAGAACATTTAGGAAACCTAAAGTTATTGAGATTTCAGTCTTCTGACTTTGGAAATGGACACAGAATACCTTTCAATCTTCCCTTCACTGGAGGACCACATAAGTGACCAAAAGACAGCATGTCCAAGTGCTGCCTCAGGCCCCTCTCACAGGGGGACATAGGTAAATCACTGCCTCTTTTCTAAAATAAAAGGATTACTTTTCTTAATCTTTGTTGGGTGGCAATAAGGGACAGAAGTCAGGAAAATAGAAAGGAAAAAAGTCACAACACACAAAGTAATTTTTCCAAGACACAGTTAAGGACACAGGACACTGGGAATTCCCCATGAGCTCCTCACAGCATGGAGCCTTTTCTACCTTTGCTCATCACAGAAAAGACAAAGGGCTCTCCTCTCTCAAACTATGCAAATGCCACAACCTGTCTCTGACACAGCAATACCTTACTCACCTTGCTCCCCATATATTGTGGGGGGGAGATGATGCTGAGGAAAAAACTGAGGTGGCATATCTCCAGGTCCAGTAACAGGCGGGTAGTAGGCCGTGTGCGAATTATGAATAAAATGTGGGTGATGAGTCAGGTAGGGGGGTAAGTGATGGGTAGGAGACATGGCTGAGGGGTAGCTGGGGGGATAACACTCAGGAGACTGGGGGGTGACCACCACGCGGCGGACTCCAGTACTGTCTTCAATCACCTAAAGAAAAAAGCAAAAGGAAAGAATGTAGCACGAGGTGTTAGCATCGCGAATATATGCAGTATTGACAACTTCCCCTTAATTTTAATTTTCTCTTCCCTCATAGAAGAAAACTTAATGAATATTACATTCTCGTTCTAATTCAAACTGCTAAATGAGGTCTAGAAATAATAACATTTAACTATTAAAATTTATGAAAGTAAACTATTCATCAACCACTAATTCTGATTCCATAAAACCTTTTTGAGAGACCAAAAGCTTGAAAATATATCTACTTTTGTCAAAAATTTCAGTGGCTTCATCTAAGACAAGGGAATTTAATGTGTGCTTGAACTATTTTAGGAACAACTTTGAATATACTGGTACTGATATTGCTATCAGTTCAGTGGTTTTCTGGAAAGAGACTTTCTAGGCAAGTAGAAAGTAGGCAAGGAATACATAGGCAAATATTCCAAGGCTGAACTTCCAGATCTGCCTAAAAGCATTCTCCATCCTGCTTTGATATGCACAGTCCCATCATCACTGGGCTTTAGGAGTCAAAGGGAACACCAAGGGTGGAAACTGTAGAAGTGCCCTGACATCATTTACTCTGGGACTGAGATGTGGATGCCCTAAGCACTCCCAAGTCAGGATGGACACCACTGCCCCTGAGCTGTCCTGATAATAGAACAGGGGCTGTGTGGGGAGACACTCCAAAGGGCAGCCTTCTCTGATCAGAAGAGGCCCATCAACAATCTACTCCCTTGTTCCACTTGTGTTTGAATTCACTGATGGAAGGCAGCCAAATAGTGCAATGCCAATATTCACTGCCTCTGTGGCAACAGCATGTTACCTGCTCTAAAAACAAACAATTCTGGTAAAACACAGAAGAGAAATAACCAATACAACAGATACCATAACTAAAAGGTAAGATGTGGGGTACAGAGAACAAAAGGAAGAGATGGGAGAATCAGGGAAGGCTCCAGGGATCTTAGAGAACTGGCAGGGTGGGGATAACCCAGAGATGGCCTTTGGTTCAGAGCCCCACAGAAGAGGACACAGACTGAACTCAGACACTAGCACAAGGCTGTGATAGAGACAGTTGGTCAGATACACACTGACAGAAGTTTTTTTTTTTTAAAAACAAAAACAAAATAGAACATTGAACTTGTATACTGAAATGGATTTCTCATTACACCTGATGAGGTTGATCATAGGCCAAAATAAAATGACTTGTGTATAAAACATTCTAACAACAAAAAAATTTGACTTAGCTTCATTTTTTTAAATATTGCTTAAACCAAAGTGGCAAGTCTATCAAGGCTTAGGTTACATTTTAGTGTACAAGATAGGTTTGGCTTTAATTAGCATCCATTAATCTTTATATTAAGAAAACAAGGTCAGGAATGGCAGCTTGCACCTGTAATCCTAGTACTTTGGGAAGCCAAGGTGGGAGATCATTTGAGGCCAGGAGTTTGAGACCAGCCTCCCAAGCAGCTAGGACTACAGATGCCCACCACAATGCCTGGCTAGTTTTCTCTATGTTTTTAGTAGAGACAGGGTCTTGCTCTTGCTCAGGCTGGTCTCCAACTCCAGAGCTCAAGGAATCCACCCTTCTCAGTCTCCCACAGTGCTATAATTACAGTGAATAACATATATTGCAACATATTTTAGTTATCAAATTTGGTTTTGATCTATTTTAAGGTAGTTAATGCCTATGTTCCCACAAAGAATAAGAAAGTCTAGGGAACAATAATAATAATGCATAAAATAATAAGCAACTTAGAAAATTGTAATATATCACTGTAGTGAAAGAATTTAGACATCAGAATAAGTTTAGTCCAAAAATCCTGAGGCAATAAAATAGGTCTTCAGCCTCCATAGGTGACTATGGAAAAGGCATTCATTTCTTGAAGGGTTGGGGATGAAACTGATGGTGACAATGTCCAAAAACAGACAAATCAATTTGTCTTGTTCTCAATTCACTTATTATCTCAAATACTATGAAGTGCTAGATACTCAAAGATGAGAAAAAATAGGTGCTAAAAAGTAAAACTCATATACATAGTCTAAGGTTATTAAAAAGACAGAAATTAAACTAAGTCCTAGTAGGTGCTTCTATAGGCTTCAGAAGAAAGTATTGTGATTTCAGAAGCCAGAACAAAGTATTCTTCATGTAGGTTTTCCCAGTTCTATGACATAATAGAAATGTTATTCATGTGTCTTCTCCAGAGAAGCGCCAAAACTTGGAAAAGGTGGCTGTGCTAGAGAGACATTTCAGACTGCCCCCTGTATGGGCTGAATTGTGTCCTCAAATGTGTGTAATTCCATATGGCTGGGTCCTGATACAATATGACCGCTATATATCTAAGAAGAGATTAGGAAACACACAGAGGGAAGACTGTGTGAAGACATCAGAGGAAGATGGCCATCTATAATCCAAGGAGAGAGGCCTTAGAACCGTGGTTCTCAACCCTCCTAATGCCACGACCCTTTAATACAGTTCCTCACATTGTGGAGGAACACGAGGTGTTCCTCATGGTGACCCCCAACCATAAGATTATTTTCATTGTTACTTCATAACTGTAATTTTGCTATGTTATGAATCATAATGTAAATATCTGATATGCACGATGTATTTTCATTATTATAAAGTGAACATTATTAAAGGATAGTGATTAATCACAAAAACAATATGTAATTATATATTGTGAAATATTTATTTCTAATTACAAATACATGAAATTTTGTCTTGAAGCATGGTGTAGTATGTAGTCTTAATATAACAAGAGTAAACTTCATTGCTACATTATGTGACAGTATGCATAAAAAGCCGACGTCAGTGCGAAAGTTGAGATTGCTTCTTTCTTACCAGATCAGAAATTCTCAGGGCAGTCTTTGCAAGAGCACAACAAAGATTATCTTCCACAAGAAGTCTACTTCTGTATTTAGACTTGATAACCAACAAGTTGGAAAACCTTGTTTCACAAAAATATGTTGTTGGAAATGGAAGAAGAAGGCACAACATAGTCTCAGACAGAACTACAAACACTTGATTCAGAATTTTGTAACTGGCATTGTAGAGAAATCAGTTCTCACTGCATCACTGTTAATAACTTCAACAAGCTCCTCTTGTGCTATCTCAGGAACATCTCCAACTTTGTGAATGAGCTTCTGGCAAGTGCAAGTCCTTTCACAGACATTATCATCATAATCCTTTTGTCTGGTTCAATGTCATGCTCCTCAATAAAAAGCAGATAAGGTAGGCAACATGTAAATTTTATTTTCATTCAATTTTTTTTTTGCCAAAGCTGAAGTTTCATTTTGAATGACTGGATCTTTTCAGGCAAATCAAGGTATGTTGCATTTGGTCCTTGTAGTGATAAATTTAACTCATTCAAGATGGCAAAGATGGCAACCACGTAAACTATTTTCTTTTTTTTATCGCTGAAAAGTGCTTCAAACTGTGGTATTGCTTTCTGATTAAAAAACATTTTGAGTTCATCACAAAGCTCAAAAACACATTTTAAAACTTTTCCTCTCAACAACCATCTCACTTCAATGTGACACAGCAGAGCCCTGTTGGGTGCATCCAACTCATTGCATAGTTGCGAAAACAGTCAACTGTTTAAAGTGCTCGCTTTTACAAAAATGACAGAACTTATGACACTTTTCATTACTTCTTGTAACTCTTATGGCAGCATCTTTGTTGCTAATATTTGCCAATGAATCATACAGTGAGTGACTTATTCAGTACCAACATTGAAATCCAGATCAACATCCTAGCACGGCTGGAGCACCATCTGTGCAAACACCACAAACCTTTTCCCAAGAGATCTTATGCCTGTGGTTCTTAACCTTCCTAATGCCGCGGCCCCTTAATAAAGTTCCTGTGGGTTGCAACCCACAGGTTGAGAACAGCTGTCTTATGCCCTTTCGGAAATGAACCAACTGTGTCAAATACATCACGTGCAGTAGTTGTCATTTCAAGATTTGCAAAAAAGAAACTCATCTTTAAAGTCGCCATCATTAATATACCTCACATAAACCAGTAACTGTGAACAGTTTGCAACATCTGTAGATCTATCAAGCTGGATACTAAATACTGGAAGTGGAGCAGATTTAATTTCCTGGATTACCTGATCAAGAATATCAGCAGACATGTCATCTATTCTTCTGTGGACAGTGTTGT
>CAUYQV010162367.1:0-30353 GCA_963574575.1 Galagoides demidoff | reverse complement strand
GGGCCCGCCAAACAACAATGATGGCTGCAACCAAAAAATGGCCGGGCATTGTGGCGGGCGCCTGTGGTCCCAGCTACTTGGGAAGCGGAGGCAGGAGACTGGCTTGAGCCCAGGAGTTGGAGGTTGCTATGAGCTGTGACGCCATGGCACTCTACCCAGGGGGATAGCCTGAGGCACCGTCTCAAAAAAAAAAAAAAAACTTAATAATTTAAACTGTTAAAAGGCTCAAGGGGTAAAAAATTCCAAGGATGTTGCAAATTTTGAGGAAGAAATTGACTTTCTAACTAATTAATCACCTGATATGTTCTATTTCCCTTAAGGAAAAAGATTCAAATTTAACCGTCTTAAAGTAGATATTCCCAGGATACTGTCAAGTTAAGAAATACTTGTAATCAGATCCTTCCACATATATTCCCTACCTTGGTTAAGTAGTACACACAGTCTTCCAAGTCAGAAACTTGGATGTCAATCTAGACCTTTTCTTCTCCCTCATCCCCATTCTTCTCAGACCTCCAATTGAAATGATCACCAAGTCCTATCTATCTATTTTGTGCCCTAAGTGTTCCTCCAGTCAATTTTCTCCATTCCCTTTGCCTCTGCCTAGTTCAAGCCTTTTTTCTTCCCATGTTTACTGCAACAGCTACCCTAAAATTGCGGATTCCAGTCACCCTTTACATTCACGATAATCCTCACTCTACTGCTGTCTTGGTAATTTTCCAATAGCAATTTAATGTCTCTTCTCAAAACCTTCCACTATGTCCTTATCATTCACAAAATAAAGCCCAAACCATTTACAATAGCACATAACTTCCCATGCTTTGAGTCCTGCCTGACTCCCAAACTTTATATGCTACTGCATCCTTCCATTCGACACTTTAAGCCTCAACAATAACTACACTGCTTGAATTTCCAGAACACTTCACATTATTTAATGCTCCATGGTTGTTGCTTCAGCATAGAAAGTCCTTCACTTCTTCCCCTTGGCTTCCTAGACACTACTATGAATCTTTCAAAATCCAGCTCAGATCCCCAAGAAGTCAACCCAAGACTCCACCTCCTACCCTTAAAGAGTTATTTTCCCCTCTGCCAACTCTGTACACAATAGCATTTATTGGGCACTTACTATGTCCCTAACACTACTACAACTCATTACCCTTCCTATGAAGTAGTACCATCGCAACCTTTGTGGATATGGACACCAAATCAGAGAGAAGTTAAATAATCTGTCCCTAAAGATAACCAACTGGATGTAGACAGATTAAAATCCCTAAATCACACATATTTATATTATTGCAACTATCACAGTGTATTTATTTACATGACAGTCCTCACAGTGGACTATAAACTCCTTGAGGGTGAGGATTATGCCATATTCAACTCTAAATCCACAGTGTAAAGTAGGTAATCAGTGCATGAAGTTCTTGAATTGATTTTAAAATAACTTTCCTAGTAAGTTCAAGAGAAAAGCATTCAGATACTAGTTCCCAAATAAAATTCAAATATGCTATAAGAGTTCTAGAATAAAGTAAGCTATTTTTTTCACCTAATCAAAAAGATATTAAAAGGAGAAGTTATTACAGACATGCAATTACATTCCTTGTGGACAAAGAAATAGACTTATTTTGCAGTAATACTGCTTCATCACTGCAATAAATCAAAACCTAAAGGACCATTTGCTTAAGATTACCTTTTTTTCCTCTCACTAAGAATTTTTGTTGCTTACCATTCAGGAGAGTGAAAAGAAAGCCCTAAATTTACTTTGCTCAAGTGGAAAGAAGCAAATCACAGACCAGCACTACTAATTACTTCCTTAAATCCAGCCAAGAAATGTATCCCATTAGGCAATTAAAATAAAATACAGTTGCCTGACTAAGCATTTAACAAAAGAATTTCTAAGGTTGTGTGGACTAGTAGTATCCCATTAACAAAATAATGAAAAATCCTTTAACTTAAGCAAAGAAAAACGAGGAAAAAAAAGAAAGAATAGATTATCACCACTCCACAAGAAACAGACTTCTATATTAAAACTCTAATAAAATATATATGTTATGTTAAAACATATGCACATGTGTTTGCAATATTTTAGTAGCTATTTTTTGTCTCCTTAAAATTATAAAAATCCAAGTTATTCTAATACTAATAATGAATAACTTTAAGACCACATCTACCAGTGTCCTCTCACAGTTTCAGTCCTCTACAATGAAGTAGAGTAATTAAAATCCACAGGGACAGTACCAGCAACAACAGTACACACAACAGTATTTGTAAGAGTAGTGTGCACCCCGCCCAGTCCACACTTGTTTTTGTTTTTGTTTTTGCTTGTACGAAAGGTCTTTATTGGTGGGGAGGAGGGAGGCTGCAGAGCAGCATGGAGGAGGAGAGAAAAGAGGGAAGAGAGATAAGGAGAGAATGGGGAAGAGAAGAGCGAGGAGGAAGAGAGGGAAAGAGAGAGCAGAGAAGGAATGCAGAGAGAGGTAGGAAAGCCAGTCCACACTTGTGGACTACAGAAAGGTAAATCTGCTACCAGAAGACTCAAGAGTTCAAGCCACAAAGAGTTTAGGCCATAGCACAGAAACTCTAAGCCCAGGCACATCTTACCATTTCTTTGTACACTCAACCATCAGCTCCTGGTAGGAGGCCACAAACTGGAACTTGGATGCATGTTTTCCCACACGCTGAAGTCTCTTCCAAACTGAAGCCATGATGATCAGTCAATAAACTGGAGCAGTTCTGGATTAGCAATACAGCAGCTTTAACAACGCAGAGGGTCCAAAGCAAAGGAGCTTTGTATGTATGTTTGTACTTCTAAAAACTCAACTATAACTTGAAATGATCTTTGGGGTCTCTAAGTCTTCTCCCTGTTTCACAGGGTAAATCCCATCTTAGATGAATGGCCCAGTCAAAAACAGTATGATATACATGACAGGATGAGTGAGAGGAGGTTCCCTCATGGAGACATCACCATGCCACCTCAGGGGCTATATGATGCGTGTTCTGGAGGACTGAAAAGCAAAACAAAGACAGAACAAGAAAGAATATGAGGAGAGAAGCATGAGAAGTGACTAATCACTCATGTTAAATAACACTGCAACAGACCACCCAGTTCTCTGCATGTTTCAAACAATGAAGCAAAACACCAACCTCAAAAACCAGTAGCATTAAGGATCCAAGACACCAAAGAAGAAATTACAATTCACACCAAAGATGTGGAGCAACACATCAGATAATCAGCATCAACAACAATCAGGAGAGATGGTAAGTAGGGGCTCTACCTTTCCCTCCTAGCATCACAGAAGGGCAAGGAGAGCGGGAAAGTCTAGGGATGCTGTTTAATGTCCACCGCCAGTCAGAGTGAGGAGTAGAGTATTTTTAAATAAACTTTGTTTTTCAGCCAACAATTAATAGCCTCAAATCCCAGAATATGTGCTTAGAACAAATTAGGGAGCGGGAAGGAATGCTGTTGTTCACTTGCAGGGGGAAATGGATGGTGAACGAGGAGTGGAGGGAAACCTCAAGCCAGAAAGCTAGCCATGTCCCGGCTCCAGGCCACTTGGGCTTCCCTTCACCTTCGCTGCCAACCAGAGGGAAATGGAAACTCCTGCCTGGGCGTCAAGCAATGACCAGCCAGGCAAGTGGACTGTGCGGGGTGCGGTGCCTCCCTCCCCCATCTTCAGGGGAACAGTCCGCTAAAGCCTCGTCTCCTCACGCACTGAGCCCAGACCCCTGCCCCCCAGCGGAGGCAGGCGGTGGCTTGTCCGCTGTCCCTGTCACCCTGGCATTGCCAGAAGACCCCCCAGCCCAGTCCCAAAGCCCCAGCCCAGCCGCTCATCCACTCCCGCCCCCTCCTCACACCTCTAATCCCGCTGTCGGGCTGAGTCTAGCCCCGTTCCCTCCTCAGAGCCGCTCCTCCGTCGCCGCCGCAGCAGCAGCCGCCGCCGCCGCCACCGAGTCCTCCATCCCCGCTGGAGCCACATGGAACAGCCAAGTCAGCCACAGCGCTCGCGGGAGCCGGAATCTGCAGCCCCTCAGGCGGACGGAGCCCCTCACGCCCGCCCCCTCCCTGACAGATCGCCCCGCGACCGTCCCCCACCCTACCAAACCCTGCCAGAGCCGCGGCTCAGTGCCCAGCACCCCCTCCCCCGCCTTCCTCCTCCGCCACCATCATCATTACCTCCCCCGCCGCACCTCTCACACTAACCCTACCCACGGCGGCTCAACCTCCGTCCGCCCGACCGCCATTGGCCGGGCCTCTCTCGTGCCCCGCCCACCTCGGCGGCCGGGCCTTAGTGCGACCGTGGTTCTTCATTGGTAGACTTACGTGCTCATCACAGGGGCTCCGCCCTCCGGCTCCGTAGGTGTTTTTCCTCAGCCGGAGCGCGGTGCAAGGTCTACCCTTCTTTTTAAAAAAATGGGAATCCACTAAGGACGATCCCGCCCATTCCTCTGATTGGCTTGGAGAGGGAAACGATAGGCGGGAGAAGTAAGGAGTGTTTATAGTGAACTGCAGGGTCATTGCGGAAGGTGCCTGTTCGTCAAAGGCGCGGCGGTGTGCTGGGCGGGGTTTCTGGCTCTTGACGGTGGTAGCCGAGGTGGAATCTAGTTTTGATGCAGCTGTGGGCAGTGGGGCTGCTGTGGTTTTCTCTCATGTTCTCTCATTTCCACTTAGGACCTGGGTCCGCCGATAGCAACTATGATTTTTGCTCACATGGAGTTTTTTTCATCCTATTCGTCCTGGGATTTTCGCCTGACAACCTGAAGTAAAGACCCTACCAGGCCCTTTCCCCTGGCCCCTCATCCTGTCCAACATTCAGTTGGTCCTCAAGGGGATTCAGCAAGCTGAGCTGCACACAAAATGTTTACAGCACAGTTTCTTCTTGTTCTGATTGTTGAACATTCCTTTGAGTCTTAGTTTCTCTTCGTTTTTGGTCTCTAATGCTTATGGTAAGAACTGTGGATGGATTTGGGAGTGGCTAGTATGTACAAAGAGTGGCTAAAGGCAAAAAAGAGGATGAAGTAACAAAGAATGTGACGGCAGGATGCTCAACCTTGTTATTATAAAAGAGCTAAGGACCCTTTCGAATATATGAAAGTTGTAGACACTTTCCCAAAGGGTAGAAAGTGTCCTGTCAAAACAAATTTGCTTTATGTTAGGTGGGTCACAGACTTCTGGTGTAGAGAAGAGGACAAAAATGAAATGGAAGGAATTTTTTTTGAGACTATGTCTTGTTTTTCCTAGGCAGGAGTGCAGTGTGGCATCATCATAGCTCACAGCAACCTCAAACTCCTGGGTTGAAGTGATCTTCCTGCCTCAGCCTCCCCAGTAGCTGGGACTGTGGAGAGAGCCCCCATGCTAAATTTTTGGGGTTTGTTTGGAGACGGAAGCCTCGGGCGATGTTCTCACTGCCAGCCTACCAAAATGCTAGGATTACAAGCCTGGGCCACCAAACCCAACTAGGAATACTAACATTTAAGAAATAAGCAGAGTAAAGTGGGAAAGAAACTGAGAAGGTATGGTTAGAAAAGTAGGATCACCCTAGCAGCAATGGACTCTTTCTGGAAAAAGGGAAGTTAACATCTGAAAAGAAAACAAGCAGGATCTGCCCTGGAAACAATTACTGGTCATTCTGGGCGAATGGACATAGAAACCTGAAAGGTGTTCAGACCGGGGAAGGACTCTTTGAGAATCAGAAGGGAGGACAGTGGTGAGAAAGAATGTCCACATCTGTAGACATTAAGAGCATAAGAAAAGGGGGAAACAGATACTGAACAATCTGCTGAGATGGGGAGACAGATGGAAAACTTGAATTCGGTATCTCCACCTTTAGTGAATAAAGTGTTTTAATGATACCACAAGAACAACAACAAAAAGAACAAAAGTGATCCTCTTGGCTCGGCGCCTGTGGCTCAAGTGGCTAAGGCACCAGCCACATACAACTAAGGTGGCGGGTTTGAATCCAGCCAGGGCCGCCAAACAACAATGACAGCTGCAACCAAAAAATAGCCGGGCGCGGTGGCAGGTACCTGTGGTCCCAGCTACTTGGGAGGCAGAGGCAGGAGACTCGCTTGAGCCCAAGAGTTGGAGATTGCTGTGAGCTGTGATGCCATAGCACTCTACCCAGGGGGACTGCTTGAGGCTCCGTCTCAAAAAAAAAAGTGATCCTCTTGCCTAAGCCTCCCAAGTAGCTGGGACTACAGGTGCTTGCCATAAGGCTTGGCAATTTTTAGAGACGGGGGTCTTGCTTTTGCTCAGGCTGGTCTCAAACACCTGAGCTCAAGCATTCCACCTGCCTGGGCTTCCCAGAGTGCTAGGATTACAGGCGTGAGCCACCACACCTGGCTCATGTGGGATTTTTTAATGGCTAATTTATAGAAATCGTCATAAATTATTTTCATACAAGTTGTCTTTGACGAACAGCCCACATAATGACCAGGAGATTTTTGCACCCTGGTTATTATTGGTTCTTCATAACTTTTTTGCTTTTCTCATGTGGTCATCCTGGTTTCTTTTAATATTCTTATTCAAGAAGAAAGAAAGAGACTTTATTGTAAAGAAATTATCTTAAAAGCAATGAGTTTTAGCAATGACTTTCTTAAAAAAAAAAAAAAAAAGGCAGAACACAGTGGATATTACCTCTAATCCTAACACTTTTAGAAGCCAAAGCAGGATTGCTTGTGGCCCAGAGTTCCAAACCAACCTGAGCAAAGTAGCAGGGCTTGTCTCTACCAAAAAAAAAGAGAGCAAGAAAGAGAAAGTAGTTAGGCATGGTGGCACACACTTATACTCCCAGCTACTTAGAAAGCTGAGAGTCAGGAAAATCTCGAGTTCGGGAGTTTGAGGATGTTATGAGCTATGATGACACCACTATACTCCAGCCAGGATTAGAGAGCTCTGATAAGTAAATAAATAAATAAATAAATAAATAAAGGAGTAGTATCTCTACTTCAAGTTGTAGAAAATTTCAAGAAACTGATAATTTCTTATAAGGCAGTTCTTTTCTTTTAGAAGAAGATATAAACTCTTAGATGTCTCACATACAAACTCTTCTTTTTTATTCTAGACACCAAGGTAGGTAAGAAAACAACAAGGTTAGAATTGTTTACTGAATAAATTAGGAATTAAGAGCAGACCTTGCTAACGTTCTGCTGCCAAACTCAAGTTCATAAGCTGTCTCCTGGAGGCCCCACAAGGTGCTACTTCTTTGCCCTATAAGTTTTTTAGTAAGCTACTAACAATTTATTGAAGAACCTTAAATATAGAATGTTTTAAGATCTTTTGGTCTGCTTAGCCAATAATTATTGAATTGTGTATTGATTTTATTAAATACTATTAACAGTACATAAAAGCTACAGTTTCTTTTCTGAAAGATTTTCAGAAACAGATGATCCAGCATCTTAAATTATGCAACCTCTCTGAGTCCTAGCTTCTAAATCTGTAAAACAATCATGTCTACCTTTCTGGAATGGTGAGAAGATGGAAGATATGTGCATATGGACTTTATTCATAAACACATAATTTATGCCCATAGTAAATATTCAAAGTTTTAAATCCATAGAATATTAGATAGAGGATGCCTGAGAAGGGTAAGGTCTAGGAGAACAGGTCTTTTCAAGGAGACCACAAGGATACACCTGCAAGGTCCTCCATGGTGTCTCAGCTCTTCTTGGGAATTTGTAAACTTAACTTCCTGGAACTTAGAAATTTCCACTTCTGTGGAATCCTGTAATCTTGTAGGGGCTGGAATAGCATCTCCCACTTGATTCAAACTGGCCAATGAGAAGGGCACCTATGGGTTGAAACTTTTTTTTTCTTTTGGGTTGGAACTTTTTGACTATCAATAAAAAGGGAACAACCAAGCCAATTGGGGAGCACAGCCATTTGGAATTCTTCTATGCCCTAAGCTCCCGCTGGTAGATAAAGCCCTTCCTTAAATAAACATAGTATCTGGGTGCTTTTTCTCTCCTTTGGGCCTTATCTTCCTGCAACAAAAGGGTAACTAATAGGGTATGCTATTGTCTTTGGTAGCAAACATAAACAAGCAAGGAAAAAACTAAACAGATCTTCAAGAATACTTGGGCAATATTATATTTTATTGTTTAGTATTTAGATATTTAGTACCAAACATCACTACCTCAAGGACTAAGAACTCTGAAACAGTACATTTAACTCAGTTTGTATAAAAAATAAGATACCAATAATTTAGGTAAACCCAGGATTTTATAATAATTACTAAAAATTTACTTAACACTCAGTCTTCATGACTACTCCTCATGCCATATATTAGCTGGGATCTTTTGGCATGCTATAAGTTACTTTTTTCTTAAGATCCTCCATTTCTCTTACCTATGAGCACATATATCCTACTGGTCCTTCTTCTTCTAGGATTGCCCACTGTATTTCACCCCCTCTCTAATCCCCTGTTCACTCAGGTCTTAATTTATCATCTCCTAGTCCATGCTTAATCTGCCATGTAATATACCTGTAGATGCAATTTGATTGTCCTGTTCATTTGAGCCAGGTTGTTCATGCTTTACTTAAGGAGGGACTCAACATTTAAAGTAATTTCAATTCTGCATTTAAATATCATCAAATTTAAACTGAAGATAGAATACAAAGAAGTGAAAAACACCATTCAAAAACTTTAAAGCTTCTGGTGTAGTGGCTCGTGCCTGAAATCCTAGCACTCTGGGAGGCCAAGACAGGTGGACTACTTGAGCTCACAAGTTTGAGACCAGCCTGAGCAAAAGCAAGACCCTGTCTCTACTAAAAATAGAAAATCTGAGGCAAGAGGATCACTTGTGCCCAAGAGTTTAAAGTTACTATGAGCTATGATGCCAGAGCACTCAACCCAGGGTGACAGTCTGAGACTCTGTCTCAAAGAAAAAAACAAAAAAACCTTTAAATCTTGTCTGCTATGACTGTTTTGAAAATGATAGAAATTATTTTCAATAAAGCAGCTTTTCTAGTCACTATTTCAGAAACTCCAAAATGGAGATTCTTGTCTGGGAAATGCCCATAAGCTTGAATTATTATCTTTCCTGGTGATAAAAATTCTTATCTTTGTGTTTTACAGTTTTTCCAGTGAAATTGTCAGAAGTAATATTGTAGGATTTAACTACCAATGGAATTTATCTGTGCTTTAGTCCTAGTAATAAGATTTACTCCCAATAATAGCACTGCAGATGTGTACATTGTTTTTTCCAGTTATCATGAAATTGTTTTAAATCCATAGCAAATTGACTACCAACTATTTTATAACTTTTTATGTTTTTCTTTCTTTCATTTTCTTTTTTAAACAGAGTCACACTCTGTTTCTTGCCCAGGCTCATGTGCGGTGGCATCAGCCTAGTTCACAGCAACCACAAACTCCTGGACTCAAGGGATCCTTCTGCCTCAGGCTCTTGAGTAGCTGGAAGTACAGGTGCCTGCCACAAAGCTCATTAATTCTTCAGTAGAGATATGGTCTCAATCTTGCTCAGGCTGGTCTCTAAACTCCTGAGCTCCGGTCTCAGTCTCCCAGAGCACTAGGATTACAGGCATGAGCCACCATGCCAGACCCATTTTTGTGTTCTTAAAAACTCACTGTGGCAGGCAGAAAGCCACCAGACCTCAAGGGGCCTTTCTGTTAGACCAGAATCAACCTAGTGGCAATCTGTGGGGCTGGTTGACTTTAAGAAAAGATGCAGATTAGAAATTTCAGAGGAGCCAGCATGGTAGAGGAAGAGCAAGGATCAAATGCTTCATCCCTTTCCACTGATACCCTGATACTATGGAAGCCTCCTCAGGTGAGATGCAGTTCCTGCCAAATTGACTATGATTAAGTATTTGCCACACCTTGTGAAATAGGAACTTAAAATAGAAATTGGATTGAGTATTTGAGTTTTTTTAGATTGAGATTTATACATGCTATATAACCTTAAATGATAACTCTACCAAAATATTTAAAAACCTACATTTATTCATTTAAAAGGTGACCTTCCTCCTCCCCCCCGCCATCATTATGAGACTCACATTCTTTGGCTGACATCAAAGTTTAGAAAAGCTGTATTAGAAAGCCATCTTTCAATCAAAAACAGAGCATTCTTTTGTGAAATTGTTACTGTTCCAGTTATCCATGAACAAATCTTTGGAGTTAGCACCTGTGATGGTGCTAATTCTAGGAACTCAATTTTGTACTGTGTCCTCAACTGCTTTGAAATTCAGGTAGAGACAGAAACAAGTCTACAGATACCATCCACTGTAATTCAGTAGGTTTGACTCATTTTGTTAATTTGGAGCAACATATCAAATGATTTGAAAACTTACAAATCTTTAAGAACATATTAAAGGCAATGATGATATTCAAAATGGGATACTCAGTCTTAACAACACAGCATAGGCTTTAATCAGTTAAAATGGATGACAGCCATAAACCATTGGCTCAGTACTCCCATTGTAAACCTTCTAAATGTCAGCCCTGACTCGAGTTCCCTTAAGTGATCTGTACCATCCTGTCCAGCCTAACCCTTCAAATTACTTGAGATAATTTCATGATGGTCAAGTCCCAATCCACAAACGTATATGCTATCCAAGATAATTTACACACTGCAAATAAATGGACCATTATTGGGATTATTGTAGCAAAGGTTTATGTTGGAATTAGGAGCCCTTTCTAAGAAAGTCTTTGCTAAATTCAATAAATTCATCTATAAAATCAGTAGGGATTCATGACCAAGGCATGAATCATTATTAATCATTTCCTATGGAATGTTAAGAGCCTTTGACTATTTGTAGGGGGTAGACTGACTTTGCTTCATTTCTTCTATGTTTTCAATAATTAAAATAAATTCCTAGTAACCAGATATAGCATCCAGCCAGTGTTTTCCTATGAATAATTCCTGGTTGACTATATTGAACAAGATAATATAATATCTTCTGAAATAATAATGCTAGACAGAAAAGGCAAAGAAAAACAGTAGGAATTCACAATCTCAGAGTGCATTGAACACCCTCCATGTGGTATTAAATCAAGGCATTTC
Source organism: Galagoides demidoff (assembly GCA_963574575.1). NCBI lineage: Eukaryota > Metazoa > Chordata > Mammalia > Primates > Galagidae > Galagoides > Galagoides demidoff. The sequence goes on along the minus strand of CAUYQV010162367.1, from coordinate 19,337 downwards.
TATCCCATACAGTGCAAAGCTGAGATCAGACAGAGCCTCACTTACCAGGGCACTGGGCATGAGCCAAGGGAAAGTAGCCCTGTTGTCAAAGCTGATCCCAGATGAGCAGAGTTGCAAAATAAACCCAGCTTTCAGAAAGTAGGATTATGCACAGTTTGGGCAATCTTCTGGGGAGGGCAAGATGGTGAAAAATTCCAGGGCAAGGGCAATAACTTGGGAGCCAGAGAGACCTACAGTGTTGTGCTAGGTCTTTCTTTTCCCAGCAAGTCATCAATTAGTGGGTTTACAATGAGCAGAACATAACCTGCAAAGCAAACAGGACTTTGTGAGAGCTGCTGGATATTTTTTCATAATCAGTTACAATTTTTAGATGCTATTTTTAAATAATCCCAATAATACCATTGATCTCTTTCTCCAAGAAAAGAAATTCAAGAATTGAGCAAGAATCAAGTTTTTGTGCCATAGTTCAGGTCATCTAAAGAAATCCTGTTAACTTTAACATTAAAAATTATGATATTTAATTCCTGAAATAAATTTAGTCTATTTTAGATACTATTAGTAGTAAGCTATGCCCCAAGAAAGCTCCTTGAAATGTTTGTCTAATATTATCAGTGATCCATTTCTCATTTCAAAAACACATGAGCCCCTTTCCCTCAATACCCAGCATACTTTAGTGTAGAAAGGAGAGTGTTATACTTGTGCCTCTTTCTTTATATAACACATGCTACAGAGATGTATATTTAGAGGTCATAACTTGATCGTATTTGAAATATTCGTGCTCCCTTAATAATGAAAGCAAGAACAGGAGGCACATTGACTGCTCAACTTCTTTTATTCTTATTGCAACACACTTCTATTACTCACACAGCTACTTGTGTCTGTCAGTTTGTTCACAATGTTATCTTGTCCAAACTATATCACGTCTTATGAAATAATAGTTACCCTAATTCTGCAGTCAGTTGCCAGTGATAAATAGACTAACTTGTTGAGTATGCCTCTGTCATATATGTCTTAGTATAACATGAAATTGCTGTGCTACATGCATGATAGTAACTGATATTTACAGGGCCTAAGAATATTATATTAACTGTTAAATATTAGCCAAAACAGTCTGATGAATGTATTCCTTGGCACTCACATGCAACTTTAATGTGTGTGCTGGTTAAGTTGAATGACTATAATGGTTGAGCATGTGACAGGATTTTAGGAAACACACCTATTTGATTTCATTTCCCATTTGACTCCTTAAAATAATTATCAAAAAATAAAAAACCTAAAAGCCTATTTTTACTGCTATTTACTTAGAAATAGTTCAGCTTTCTTCTTAGATATTCTGAGAGGTAAAACAATTAAAAGTTTTTTTACTTTGTATGTGTTCCATGATTTTAAAAATGTAAAAATTTTAAAAACTCAGGATACACAAATAACTTTAGGTTAGTGTGAAAATTGTAAGTGATACTGTTGTGTTTTAAAATTCTTTGTTTTTATTTTATTTTTTACAATAAAAAATGATTAAAGTTTATAATGATAGTTTTAGATTGAAGATATTATATGTCATCATTATGTATGCTTCAAAATGTTCTCTTACTATCTAAAAGCTTTTCATCTATAGTTTCTAGTTATAAATTATATCTAATAATTTATACACTGTCCCCAAATAAATTCATTCCTGATACATCTAATGTGTTTTGATTCCAATTCATTCTGCCAATTTATATACTCCAGTTTGGGGATTAAAATGGAAAATCTTCTTTTACAAAATGCTCTGTCTTTAGGAGTGTCTTCTGCATTTTATATCATGAAAAGGACAAGTTTTCAATGGCACATTTTATGTGTTTAAATAACAGTTGCATAGTTCTGCTGGGCATTTTCCTCATTATTCTCTAATGCTGGTTCATATTTGGCTGCCTTCCTACAACGTCTGTCAATTATGGTGTGAATTCATCCTAGAAAAAGTGCCACATACCTCACTGCTGAGTATCACTGTGGTCACCCTTGAAGTATTCCCCTTAGGAAGCTAATTACTGATGCCAGCACCTACTCCATCCTTCAAAGCAATTTTGGAACTCTTTCTGGAACAGCCATCAAAGCTGTCATCATATTATCCTTGATGTCTTTAATGTCATAGAAATTTCTTCCTATCAATCTTTCCTTTATCTTCAGGTAAAGTCACTGGGGGGCCACATCAGGTGAATAGGGAGGGCATCCCAATACTGTTATTTCTTTACTGACTGAAAACTCCTTCCCAGACAGTGCCTTGTGAGTTGGTGCATTGTCGTGATATAAGAGCCATGAGCTGTTGGCCAAGATTTTCAATTAAGATTTCCTATTTCTCTATTAATGTTTACTTGGTCTGTGATGCTTCTGACAGCCAATGATTTTGATGCACAATCGATGAATTTTTGCAATGTTTTCTTCAGTTCTACTGGCCGCCCTAACTTCTCTTCATCAGTGACACTTTCTCTCCCTCGGAAAAACATTTAATCTATTTGTATATTGCCATTTTCTTTGTGACATAATCCCCATAAACTTGGACTAATACATGCCTGATTTCACTTCCACTGTTATAAAGTTTAACAAGAAATTTACAAATGTTTGTTCATTGGTCTAATTCAAGTTCTGACATTCTCAAAACAGCACACAAAAACAACCACCAACAACAATGAACACCACTCAGCAAAAGACACTGTCACATGTTGACAGGAATACAATGGTGAGACACTGATAGACCAAGGTTATGAAACTTTACCAAATTGTTTGTACAATGCTGCCATTGTAACCACACAGTGGAAGTTCACAAACTTGATTGTCAGACCTCGTATTTTCATGCTCTGTGTGGAAGATTCTATTCTCTGCTTCAGTGTCAAGTGAAGTGCATCAAATAAGCAAATATTTATCAAGTCCCTACTATGTGCAAAAAAGTTTGAATTTAAAATAACATATAAGCCGTGATTAAAGACCTCAAAAAGTGTAAACTTAGTATAGGCAAAACCAAATAGATTATAAAAATGTAAACTATAACAAATATAATACCTTATAAATTATTCAGTCCAACCCAAAGAGTTCAGTCTTTTCCAGTATGAACTACTACAGTTCAACAATAGACAGATATTCCAATTTTAAAACTGGCAAGGATTTAAATAGACATTTTTCCAAAGAAGGTAGGTAAATAACCAATAAGCACATAAAAAGAAGTTCAATATCATTTGCTATCAGAGAAATGGAAATTAAAACCACAGTAAGAAGAACTTCCTAGAAGTTACGCACAAGACTTAGCCAAACTTAGCCAATACCACAGTAAGAAGAACTTCCTAGAAGTTATGCACAAGGCTTAGCCAAACTTAAGCACATACCCACATCTAGCTGCAAAGGCAGCTGGCCCACTAAAACAGCTTAAAATCAAAGGCAGACAGTAACAAGTGCTGATGAGGATGTAGCAAATTTGGAGCCCTTATACTTTGCTGTTGGAACTGTAAAAAAGAACAGCCACTTGGAAAAAAAGTTTGGCAGTTCCTCAAAATGGTAAACATAGAGTTAACACATGATTCGGCAATTCACTCCTAATTAAATACCTAAGAGAAATGAAAGCATATGTCTACACAAAAACCGGTTCATGAGTGTTCATAGCAATGCTATTATTCATAATAGCCAAAAAGTGAAAATGACCCAAATTCCATCAGCTAATGAGCAGTTAAACAAAATGTGGTACATTCATACAATAGAATATTATTCAGCAATAAAAAGGAATGAAGTATCGATTCATGCTACAATGCAGATGAACTTTGAAACCATTATGCTAAGTGAAAGAAATCAGTCACAAAAGGCAATGTACTTTCTGATTCCCCTTATATTAAAAGTCCATAGTAGACAAGTTCATAGAGACATAAAGTAGATCAGTGGTTGCTGGGAAAGAGGGAAAGGGGAGAATGACTGCTAATAGTTATGGGCTTTCTTTTTGAAGTAATAAAAATGATCTAAGATTAAATAGTGATGATGTTGCACAACTCTGTGAATATACTAAAAACCACTGAATTGTATAGTTTACACGATTGATATTTATGGTATGTGATTTATATTTTGATAAAGTTGTTACTAAAAAAAATTAAAAGAATGTAGAAACCACTGACCAAAGGCAGTTGCTATTCATGTTCCTCTGCAGCCACATTTAACCAAGAGTCACAAGACAACTGAATGTGCTGGAAAGTTTAGCAAAATATAATGTTCTTATGTAGAAATTTAAAATGTGAATGTTCCTTTTACTTACAGTTTGGAGATATGGGTTCTAGTTTTCCCTAGACTCCAACCTGCAACCTGGGACAAGCCACTCAGGTTTAACACCATTCTGTTCCCTCATCTATAAAATTAAAGCAGTAAATTAGAGGATTTTCAGTTGAAGGGAGAGTTGAAGGTCTGGAGGAGTTCAGAGGAAAAAATTGTTAATTGGCTCTCAATATGTATTATCCTTTTTTCCCTTGAGCAACAGGAACCCTGATTTCTAGCTGAGCAATTTCAGCTAAAGACCTGCCAGCTGCCTTTGTAGCTAGATGTGGGTATGTGCTTAAGTTTGGCTAAGTTTGGAGTAACTTCTAGGAAGTTTCTTCAGAGGGAAGGAGTGTGCCATTATTGTTGATGGGATATATGGATGCACTAGAGCTCCAGCCACTCTCTGGGACCATGAGAATGAGGGGTGGCAAAGATGCAAGCTGGAAGGAGCCTGGGTTGCTCACAATTTCGTATAACTACTACCCTTGCCCTGAACTATCTGTGACCAGACTTCTTTGATATGAGACAGAAAAAGCACATAAGCCATGGTTATTTTGTTTGTTTTTTCCCTGTCACATGAAAAGGTGCTTAATTCTAAAGACTACACTGGGTTTAGGAAGAGAAAAGGGTATTTTAGATTGTTTTGGAGAAGAGGAGTTTACTCTTTCAGAAAAGTTAAAACTTTCTTTCTAAATGGAAACTAAACTAATGTGAGAGCATGCAAGAGCTCTTAATCTTCAAAAGTTTGCTAACAATGGCAAAAACCTAAAACTGTAGGAACTGCACCTGCCTCCTCTCCCTGGCATTTTCATATTAGCTGAGATCGGTAATAAAATTCTAAACATAGGGGTTTCAAATTTGATTAGTTTGGGAGAGAGGGCATTATCTTTCCCTTGAAATAGGTTTCCAGTGGGATCTAATTTCTTTTTCACTCTATTCCAGTTTCCTAACCTTAAATAAATCTGAATAGTTTGGCATTTTTTGAGGGGCATAAGAACAACCCTTGATAAGGGACAAAGCTTAAAAAAATCATGCATTTTTCATTACTAGACCTTTATGTAGCTTTATAACTGGTCAGTATTTGTTAAAAATACCATTAAATCTTATATAATAATTATTTTGATTATTTATTCAATCACAATCCATTTTTAAAAACACATGTATTCCATCATTCCCACTTGGGCTTTTTCTGCTCCAAAAGAGGGACCCAAAAGTACCATGCTGCAGGCAACTGTTTTAACTAGACTATCTTCACAGTGTCCTAGATTACTGAAAGATGTCACAGTCCATCTACCTCTGGACAGATCTTCCTGTAATTTCAACTATTATAAATAATATCAAGTGTGATTAAAAAGTGGACTTATCACAATTTTGTGTAAGTCAAGAAACTTTAAAAATATTCATGCAGATTCTGCCATGTGAAGAAATAATCAAAGACTAGAAAATACTAATAACTCTTTTTCACTTCCTAAAGTTACAAACACTACCGCCCTTTTAGTAATAGCTATGGATTTTCTGTGTATATTTTATCATTTATACATTAAGGACTAAAAATATCACATTAAGCAAATAAATACACAAACAAGAGGTTTCATTAGGAAAAAGTCAGGATTTGATAATGTAATCATAATATAGCCAGAAGTTTAAGGTCTTGCTAATGAAAATAGACACAATTTTAAAACATCATTTCAATAATAGCAGAAATTTTATTTTATGAAGATATATCAAACTAGATTATAAAGTAGCCTCCTTTTGTTTTTTATTTCCATCCAGTTGATTTTTTTCTCTATTAAGGTTAACACATACCAGTAGTTCTTTTTTTTTTTGCAGTTTTTGGCTGAGGCTGGGTCAAACCTGCCGCCCTCAGCATATGGGGCTGGTGCCTTACTCCTTGAGCCACAGGCACCACCCCCATACTAGTATTTCTTATTTCCACAATTCACTGAGCAGGCATTGAAAATTCTGTGTTTCAAGTGGCAAGACTGTCTTGATTTTTATTGAATTCAAGGATCATTTTAGTAAATACAACCACAGACTTTGCATTTGATCTTAGCCAACAGGCTGAGAAGTGACAATGGCCACAGACTTTTAAAGTTCTTTTTTAATTTTTTAAATATTTGTGCTGGATTAATGACTATTAAAAAAATAACAGGCTTCAAGTGATTCAAACATATACACACAATTCTGGGACTCCTGAATGAGTAATGGGATTCTTCCTTATTGGAATTGTGTTCAAACAGCCTTCTCAATACTTATGCCAAGGCCATTCATGAAACAAAACCAGAATAGTCATTCTCAGACTTACATCTGATCCTGTGTCACTCCTGTACAAAAAAATTAATTACTCTTGGCCTGGTGCGGTGGCTCACGCCTGTACTCCTTAACACTCTGGCAGGCCAAGGCAAGTGGGTGCTTGAGCTCCCAGATTCAAGACCAGCCTGAGCCAGAGTGAGGCCTCATCTTTAAAAGGTAGCCAGGTATTGTGGTGGGTGTAGTCCCAGCTACTTGGGAGGCTGATGCAAGAGAATCACTTGAGCTCAAGAGTTTGAGGTTGCTGTGAACTGTGACACCACAGAACTCTACCAAGGGCGACAAAGTGAGACTCCATCTCAAATAAATAAATAAATAAATTGTTACTCTCCACAAATTTCTAGTTTGTGGAGAAAGCAAACAAAAATGTCCCCATGTTGATTTGTCCACTTCAGAGTTTTTGGTTTCTTATGCTTTCTCTGTGAATAACCTGGGTAAGAGGAAAGGCAAAGTGATGAAGAAAATAAAATAAGTGCCTGACACATAGAAGATATTCAATAAATGCTGATTTCCTTCCATATGGTCCCTTCAGAGGGGAGCATATAGTATATAACATTGTTAATTAAATCAACAAAGCATAATGGAGGAGACATATTAATCATGCTACCTAAAATATCTAATTTATACTTCTAATATTAAATTACTTTCTTCATCAGTTTTATCTCAAACTAAAAGTCAGAGCCTGAAAGAGACAATTTCTTTTTAAAAATCTACTACTGGATATACCACTTAACTGCTTTTGTAAGAGTCAAGTTCCAAGGAGAAAGCAAGTCGAGGAATCTTTTCCAGAGCCTACTTTTCTGAAAGTCCCTCTCTTCCTTCAAACATAGGCATGTCTAATACTCTGTGTACTTATTTACTGTGGTAAAGAAGCCATCTATCAGCTCACTTCATTAGAAAACTTCAGCAGTAACTGCTTTGGGACTGACTCACTCTTGTTATCTTTCCTTGAATCTATTCAGCCTCATACTTTATAAAGATGCACTAACTCTTGGTTCTTTGATCTTTCCATAGCTGGTCTGTGCAGATTCTGGAGCATTTAGCAATATCTTTGAAAGGATATCTTTTTTCTTTGTTTTGGAAGCCTTATAAACCATTTCACAGAACATGGCTGACCTCATATTTAGATTGGCATATCAATCCTTAAAAAAAGAAAAATTAGGAGAGTTCACTGAGAAAGTAATATGCTGTTGTTACAAATGCATTTTCTTTTCTTTCTTTCTTTTTTTCTTTCTTTTTGAGACAGAGTTTTACTATGTTGCCCTTGGTAGAGTGCTATGGCATCACAGCTCACAGCAGCCTCAAACTCTTGGTCTTAAGCAATTCTCTTGCCTCAACCTCCCAAGTAGCTGGGACTACAGGTGCCCTCCACAACACCCAGCTATTTTTTTGTTGCAGTTGTTTAGCTGGCCCAGGCTGTGCTTGAACCCACCACCCTCAGTGTATGTGGCTCACACCGTAACCCTTGTGCCACAGGCGCCGAGCCTACAAATGCATTTTCATTGAGCCTAGGTAGAAATAACCAGAAGATGAGGTGCCCATAGCTCAGGGGGTAGGGCACCGGCCACATACACCAAAGCTTGCGGGTTCAAACCCAGCCTAGGCCAGCTAAAATAACAATGACAACTGCAACAACATCAACAAAAAAATAGACTGGTGCAGGTGCCTGTAGTCCCAGCTACTTGGGAGGCTGAGGCAAGAGAATCACTTAACCCAAGAGTTGGAGGTTACTATGAGCTATGATGCCCCGGCACTCTACCCAGGGCAACAGCTTGAGGCTCTGTCTCAGGAAAAAAACAAAAAGAGAAAGAGAGAGAGAAATAACCAGAAGATGGGGAAAATAATAAGTGGCTGCTTGGAATTTCTAATCAGCATATACTTCTATACAGAGATGAATCCATACATTACAGCTCACCCAAGATTATCTGAGAACCACAGGACTTCTGCTAGTACAACTGTGATTTCCTACATCCCCTTAGTGCTGCTTGAAGACTGCACATAGGTAAACAGGGGAATGAGTTCAAGGCTAAACATTTTATGAACTTTTTCATTTCCAATCTTTGAAATAAGGAAGATTTTCTACCTCCTCCCATTGATAGGAGGATTGTCTTTAGGTTTGAAAGAGGCAATATTTAAATTAATGTTTATTTATATTTTATAAAGTAAAGGCAGAGGCTCGGTGCCTGTGGCTCAAGTGGCTAAGGCGCCAGCCACATACACCTAAGGTGGTGGGTTCAAATCCAGTTCAGGCCCACCAAACAACAATGAGGGCTGCAACCGGAAAAAAAAAAAATAGCCAGGCATTGTGGTGGGCGCCTGTGGTCCCAGCAACTTGGGAGGCAGAGGCAGAGGCAGAGGCAGGAGACTCTCACTTGAGCCCAGGAGCTGGAGCTTGCTGTGAGCTATGCCACGGCACTCTACCCAGGGGGACAGCTTGAGGCTCTCTCTCAAAAAAAAGTAAATAAATAAAAAATAAAGTAAAGGCAGAATGATCAGAGAAAGTGTTTAGAACTGGTAGGGAGCTTAAGGAATATTTGAGTCAATTCCCCTTTTTAAGAATAAAGAAAAAGAGACCCAGAGAGGATTTGTGTTTGCTTCAGGTCAAAATAGCTAGAAGGCAGGAGGTCACATGGAATGAATGGTGGAAAGAATGTGGACTTTGGGTCTAGCTCTTCTAATTACTAGTTGAATGGTTTCTTCATATATAAAGTGGGGATAATAGGATCTGTCTTCTAGAGTTGTGAGGAGTAAATTTTATAACTTAATGTAAAGTGCCTTGAACAATTGCCAGCACATAGTAAGTGCTTGACACGTATTAATGTCATTGCAGGTACCCAAACAAGGGTGTTATGACTCCAACTCTTGTACATCTGCACTGCACTATTAATATAATATAACTGGCCAAACAGATTCAATATGTGTTTAAAATATGGGATTCTAAATGAAAAAAATGGTGTGCAACATCAAATAACATTTTTAAAACATTCACTAGTCATTAAAGTAAGCAATTCCTGGGCTAGAATGTTCTACTTCTCTCAGTGATTTTAATGTTTTCAGATACACACAGCTCAGTACAAAAGGATGACACAAAGGACTTTGCTGAAAGCAATACGGTAATAATTTGCATCAGAACTTGCCGTTAGCTCCATATGGCATGTATTCATCACTTAGTGGGTTCAATGCCCTATCTTTAGAGCTTCAGTGATCAGGGTAGAAATTGCCCACTTATTTATGCTTGGCTGGACTGAAAATATAGGAAGACGAAGAAGTATAAGGAAACACCACTCCCTATAAGACTTGACCCCAGAGTTAGGAGTAAAGGATTAACACTGACTTATCCAGGAATAAGCTGGCAGCTGCCTCTGACCTAAAGAGTGGGCAAAATACAGGTGACATGAGTTGTATTATTTATGAATTGCAATCATACACGGTATTCTGGTCTGTCCCACAAAGGACTTTATTCTAGTTAAACGTAGAACTGACTTTCTTTTGTTCAGCACAAATTCAATCACACTGGGAAAATGGGCATTTCCAATGATATATGATCACTTGGTTTGTATGAGCAAGAGGAAAACTTGCTCTTAAAAGTGAAATTAGGAATTTACCAAGCCCCTTTTGGTGCCCCTCCTTCAGAGAAAGGGAATGGAGAGTACTGTTTCTCCTGTCTCTATTGTGAGTAAAGTGACAAAAGATTTTCTCTCCCAAGAGAGAATCAGGCCCTGTATACAGAAGGAATTTTGATTTTTCTCTAATTTATAGCTTTAAAAGGTTATGTAAATATTTCAAGCTGGTCTTTTATGCTTTGGTCATCATGATGATCTCGATGATGAGAAAGAGGGAATTCCTAAGCTTACACCTCTTCTCTCCATCCCCATAGTTATTAAGCATATTTCATTCTAGAATTCTAACACTGGAGCAAAAAGTAGACCATACTAATAAGCTCTGGACTATTAAGAAGGATTATGGACTGCTATGGGTCAAATTGTGTTCCCACCAAATTCATATGTTAAAGTCCTAACCCCCAAGACCTCAGAATATGACCATATTTGTAAACAGGTTTTTGCATATGTAATTACTTAAGACAAAGTCATTATGTGGGCCCTAATTCAGGATGACTGATATCCTTATAAAAAGGGAAAATTTGGACAAAGACACCCACACAGGGAGAACACCATGAGAAGATGAAGGTACAGATTGGTGTCATGCTTCTACATGCCAAGGAACACCGAATATTGCCATCAAACCACAAGAAGCTGGGGCAGAGGCATGAAACAGATTCTCCCTCATAGCCCTCAGAAGGCACCAACAACACTGACACTTCAATCTCTCACTTCTAACCTTCATAACTGTGAGTCAATAAATTTCATTATGTAAACCATTCAGTTTGTGGTACTTTGTTTTGGCAACCCTTGCAAACTGACATGGATTTTCTCTCTCTCTCTCTCTCCCTCCCTTCTTTTCCCAGTGGACTTTATGGAAAAGAAGATTTGCTTTTTAAGCCATTGATAGGCTTTAACATTTTTTTAACATTAAAAAGTACAAATACTAAGGCCGGCATGGTGGCTCATGCCTGAAATCCTAGCACTGTGGGAGGGCAAGACAGGTGGATTTCCTGAGCTTAGGAGTTGGAGACGAGCCTGAGCCAGAGTGAAATCCCATCTCTAAAGATAGCTGGGCATTGTGTTGGACACCTATAATCCCATCTACTTGGGAGGCTAAGGCAAGAGGATCACTTGAGCCCAACAGTTTGAGGTTGCTATGAGCTATGATGCTACGGTACTCTTCCAAGTGTGACAAAGTGAGACTCTGTCTCAAAAAACAAACAAACAAAACTCAATGGCTCATTTCAGGTCTTCAGAGAACCCTAGTTTTCCTCTTGTATCTCCCGCTATGGCTTTTCCCTTCCTTGACTAAAGAACCAATTTTTCCACTTGCTAAAAGATTTACTTTGTCTAGACTTATCCATTCACCTCCAAAATGGAGCAGAAGCAGTGTTCTACTTACTTTCTCTTCTTCTTTCCCAAGGATAATTCCATTCCCCCACTCCATCCCCATCCCTCCATCCAGAAAGGAGTCTATCCCAGGTTTTAATACTTACTGTCTCACCCTTTTCTACCTACTGCTACATGAGGGGCTTCTTTATCAATGATACAGCATCAAGATCATTAACATTGCATCTGAACATCAATGCACATCCACATACCCTCACAGAGTTGTTTTCTATGATGCTATTATTAGATAAGAAATTCTAATACACCGTGCACTTGTACCTGATAAGTCTATTCTGAAACACAGGCTCTTCTTGTGCCAAGTGTGGCTAATACCTATTCTTGAAGTAAAGACACCGTTTAATTGCCCTCCCCAAACAGCTTAGTGTTCTTAGAGCTGCTGCATCCTCATTCATGGTGGACCTGAAGCTTCTGTTCATAAAACAGCAAACTCTGATCCTCCAGTAGCCGGTGTCTATAGGCTGCAGTTGTTTCACATCCATCCATGATGTCAATCACATTTCTTGAACCTACTGTAGGCAAGCAAACATCTGTCACTTCTCCCGACTTGAAAGTCATTCCTCCTTCTTCCCTAGTTTTCCCACGTTCTGTCTGTATAGTGTAGGTGACCTTACTTATCCATCTCTAGGCCTCTACCATTAGTGAAAGTAAGTGTACATGCTCCAAGCCAAGACAATGAAACTCAATTCGGGGCCTTTGCTGAAATTGTTGGGAAAGAGGCATTCTCTCTATTTGACTTAGAGGTTTCAGAGGCCACCAGGTGGAGGGAATCTCCTGAGGATAAAGCCAAGCTGAGAGTTACAGAGATCAAGGAGGGTGTGGCGATTGGGAATGTTGTTTTGACATCATATACCTCTTAGTAGCCAGGCAAGGCCGAACTTTTCAATTATGTACGCTAATAAATTCCCTTTGCTTAGGCCATTTTGAGATAAATTTTCTAGTATTTGCAACTGAAAGCATCCTATTATAGCCACTTTCTTCTGTCTGGCACTTCTTGCTTAATGTATAAGAGTTATTTTAGTTCTTGTGCATTAAATTTACATGTTTAGATACCTCATAACTGTGTTAGCATAAACTTCAATGTCAATAAATAGGGTGTTCAGTGAAATTGCTGTTGCCAATCTTATTATTCCACGTGGAGAATTTATAGTTAGTTGATGATGAAACTGTTTCCAAAAACCTAGCAGTTTTGTTCTCGAGTCAGCTCAGAAGGTCAGAAAACATCAGAACTTGTTATAGCCTTATGACCTAGTTAAGAGCTTGATATTGTGCTGGCACCATCTGTCTGTCAGATTCATAAATGTCAAGATGATCTTGATTTATTCTAGGCTTTGTCAATCAGTTTATCACACGCTATCTGTAAAATAGGATCCAGTGACATCCTCATTCTGGGTTGAGGATAGAATTTTCTTGGTGCAAACCAGTATGTGACTTTGGTTTTGTAGCTGCTATAAACACAACTGTTCACAGATGAGCAACAACAAAATGAGCATGAGCAAAAAAAAAAAAAAAACCAAAGCAGAAATAAGACTATTAATTCAAAAGTACTAGAAAAGCTGCTGCTTAACAATTTCCAAGGAAGGGGAAAAAAGAGAATAACAACCATCTGTGCTAGACAGTATCTACTCCTGCTGACAATGAAGGACATGCAGACCCACTTATTTATCACTTTTTATGACACATCCTAGTAAAGAATCAAAATATGTTAGAATTGGAGGGGACTCTGCTGTCACAGAGTTTGATTTCACTCAGAATATAGGCATGTCCTCCACATTCTTCCCAAGTGGCAATCTAGCCTCTTTCTGAATGTCAAAATATCTCCAGGGATTAGGATCTCTGCCCATTGAAGGAGAACTCTTTGTTTATGGAAAACATTCCCTTATACTGAGCCACAGCCTCTCTCCTATAACTTTAGGGCATCAGAATTTTATATATAGGAACTTAGAGACCATTCAGTCCAACAACTTCATTTCGTGCAAGGAATCTGCCTTCTAGAACAGAGTATCTAATCATCTCCTCTGTAATGACTTTTCTCAATATTTTATGATAATATTTGTGTTCTTCCTGTCACATATTTTATCTGGGATAAATACACCCAAGTAGCTTCACTCTTTCCTCATCCTTGCTAAAGTTCTCCGAAGTGATATCCAAATTTCCCACCTTTTAATTCCCCCTTCTGATATAATACAGTCTCCTCTGACATCCTACTGCCATTAATGAAGAAGCTAGGTATTTCCTTCTACATGTAAAACTAATGGGAAAAGGCCAATTTTTCAATACTTTATGCCCATAATAGTTTTAACTTCCCAAGCACAACAGGGTTGGCTATCAGTGGGCTCTCAATATTTCTGACAAAGCCAGATTTTCTACAAATAAATTTGTCAGGCCTCAGGTCATTGTCTGTCAATAGCATAGAATTGTGCTGGTCGAAAGCACTTTTGAAGTTAGACTCCTGCCTAATCATTTCAGTCATGTTGTCATATATATATTCAGTTTTTTATATACTTTATATGGTATTTTCATACACATCATCTTATTTGATATTCACTACCACCCTGGGAAGAAAGCAGAGCAATGTGTTATTTTTTCCACTTTGTAGAAGAGGCTCAAAGACTCCCCCAGTGTGAACACTGATTTTCAAACTACTGGGTTTTTTTTCTCCACAACCACCGTCCTTTGTCACTGAATCGTCTCACATTACCTCTAGGCAGTAGTACTGCAGGAGCAGATCTCTGAAAGTGTTCAAGTTTAGGACCTGCCACCTGTTAGCTATCTAGTGGCCCACTCCTGAAAGAACCTCCTAGACCTTCTGACTACTAGAGTCCAGTGATCTCATTAGACCCCAAGGCTTTATTCCCCTTCTTCTTATTTTATGCAACTGGTTCTGAAATTAGCAAATACTGCAGTGTTGAAGCAATATAATTTTTGGTGTTCCCCCCACCCAATTTTCTGATGGAATCAGAGGTTCAATTTACCAAACACTGTGAGTCAAGACAAAATTAGTTTTAAGTCATAAGCTAGTAGTGAGTAAGATGGCAAAGGACAATGAAACTTATAATCTGCAGGATCCTTTTCTTTCTCCTTTGTCTCCTTTGTATATAATTCACTTACATTTGGGTTCAATAACTTGAGGAATGAGGGAGTGTGAGGGATTTGGTTGAAATCAGGGAGCACTAAAAATGAGAAGGGAGGAACTCTGCATCCAGAAAGGCAGCACATTGTTCTAGACAGTCTTTTTTACAGGAGTAGTTCTCCAGCTAGGAATAGAACTTTCCTTTCCTTGTAATGATCTCTCCTAAAGGTTCATACAGAAGACACAGGGATGAATGATGTTTTCCTTTTAGATTTTTTTTTCTTAGTTGATAAAAAATGATAAAAGAAAGACAAATCCCTCAATATTTGGAGATAAAACTTTTCTAAAGTTCCTTTACCTGAATATAAATGGGGATAGCGGAAAAGGAAATTTTTTGTTAGAGATTAATATGCTTATTATGCTCTAGACAAATACTCAGGTGAAACATGCCTTGCCCTTTTGCCTTAGGTCTGCCAAGCCTATAATATATCCCAAGATTCAGCTTAGCTATAGTTTTGCTACAGGCTTCTAGATACTTGGCACAACACACTTTGTTGTGATGGTTGAGATTTGACCTTGAAATCAAGTTGTTATATAGTTTAATGATCCAAGTCCCTGTGTAGACTTGTAGCCTATACTATTTTGTTTTTTAAAAAATATTTTTGCCAATATGAATTTTAGGCTTGGTATTAAGAGTCTCTGTCTTAAGTAACAAATGACTTTAAAAATCTATAAAAAATGTATTCTTCAATAGTAAAGAGGCATGAAATTTTCTAAGATCCTTGCTTCAGGTATTAGATACCTACAAGGACCAGGAAACAAGAAACTGAAATGTTAGGAGAGCCTTGGAGGGGCAGGTGGTAGATAAAAGATAGATGGAAAACAAAATAATCTGAAGGAAACTATAAATGCCAGAGTAAACTGATTATTTTAGGAATGACAAAGGACTAAAATTTATTAGGTACATGTGCCAGTGATATAAAATTTGTAGGGGATAAGGAAAAACCTCCTGATCTGATTTCAGGTTAATGTCACCTTGGCTTTCTGAAGAGGCTATGATATTGTCAAGATGGTCATATTTATGTGGGTTATAAAAATAGCAGAACCAAACGAAAGGCTTCTAGATTCTTGAACTGACTAATAGATGTGAAATGATATTATAGTTTAGTCATTTTTCTATTATTTGGGGATTGATTAAACTAGTTTGAAATGTTGTGGGAGGTCAAATAAAAAAGGGACTCCATTTGCTTTAGATTATGCTGATAAAATGAAAAGCATAGGGTTTGAGGTCTGAGCTTTTGGGGCTTGGGGTCTAGGTTGTATCTTACTAGCTGAGATGCCTTGAGTGAGTCAGCTTCTCTAAGGCTCAGTGTTCTCTGTAATAAAATGAGTCTAATATGGTTTTAATAAATAAAAATATATTATTTAAAATAATGACTTATTAAGTAAATGAAAAAAATTCTTCTAAGTGAGTAAAAAATGTTACAAAAGGACAATAAAATTAAGATCTTTGCCTTTATAAATATACATGTAATAAAAATGTAGAGAGCTAAATATATAAAAAAGCCAACAGATCCTTGGATAAATGTGATGTTCATTTCTTTTTTTTTACTTTCGTGTATTTTCTGAATTTTTCTCTTGACTATGCATTTCCACTACTGAGAAAATTTTAAAAATTACAATTTTCTGGCTCAGCACCTGTATCTTAGTGGTTAGGGCGCCAACCACATGCACAGGAGATGGTAGGTTTGAACCCAGCCCCGGCCTGCTAAACCACAATGACAACAACAACCAAAAAATAAGCAGGCATTGTGGTAGGCCTATAGTCCCAGCTACTTGGGAGGCTAAGGCAAGAGAATAGCTTAAGCCTGAGAGTTTGAGGTTACTGTGAGCTGTGATGCCACAGTACTATGCCCAAGGGTGACATAGTGAGACTGTGTCTCAAAAAAAAAAAAATTATAATTCAGAAAATTGAAGACTGGATTCTGAAAAAATGAGTTGAATAATAATGGCTATTTTGGAACTCAAAGGAGTAATAATGTACATGAATCCAGTTTATAATTGTAAAGGGATAGTTACTATTTTTATTGCTCACTAATGTTAGCCTCAAGTTACAAATCTAAAGGGGAAACAAAACAAAACTCTGTCTTAGGAGAAAAGGTGGGAGTAAATATTATTTTTTACTGTATTTTCCCCTTCTTGTCTGTCTGGGTCTTTGAAAGGCTGAATTCATCCACTATTTTGGCTTTACCTTTCAAAGGTTTCTATATTTGATATTTTAGGCCCTTATACATGCTAAGTACTGAGTAAAACAATGGCTGTTGTAGGCTTGTCCATTTATAACTTAAGGGAACAAATTATGGAACTTGGCCATACCATTGGGAATTTAAATTCCACTGACTTTGGGTAGAAGACTATGGTTTTTATTTTTTTTAAGTAATTTTGTTTCTGCCTACTCTTCCAGAAAAACAATGGATTGGTTTTTTGTGGATCAATAAATCATCAGAAAATAAAAATAATGGATCTCATACAATTTGACAATTCTCATGTGGGAATTTCCCAACACAAAGTCCCATAGGATCACAACTGATGTGTCAAAGACATGGGTCAACCCTCAGCTTTATTCATAACAAATAAGCAGTTCAGTCAGAGTAAATCTTATAAGACAACCATCATTGGCCATTTCTGAAATGTGCATTCTGAAAGGAAGATGGCAGTTCAGTCAACAAAATGTATTTGTGAAACATAGCACAATGTCAGTTCAGTTCTCTGTATAGTTACTAGGCAAGAAACCAAAATGAATAACTTTCAGGAGCTAATATTGTTTTACATCTGTATCTTCAATGATACCTTGCTATTCACTAACATTTACTTTAAGACAATTACCACTTTCTGAAATGGGACATGTAGTATGATAAACCATGGTATAAATATTATAAAGTAACCATAAAATTTCATTCCAGGAAAGATTAATAACTATGCTTTTTAAAGAAGGTACCTCTATGTAGAATTACTTAATTTAAGGAACTTCTAATTCTTGATAATAACAAAATTATTTCCTTTTGCCTGAATTCAAACTCAAAAGATTCTTAGGATAGGAAGACATCTTTTCGTGGGTTCTTCCTTTTAGGTAGACTTTTTTTTTTTTTTTTGCAGCATTGGAAAGCTTTTCTTGGTGGTATTTCAAGAAACAGTAGAAAGACCTTATTTTGTACTTAGGCTCTTTTTCCCCCATGTTCTAACTTTGCCAAAAATGTAAGCATATCATTAAACCCTCCTCTAAGTTTCAAGACTATTTCAATGCCTTTTCAATAACCTTAGGACACTCAGCCATTTTCTTTGGCTGGGAAAAGGAAGTGGCCATCTTCAGTATATTCACAAAAGAGCCATCTCTCAGGACTTTGAGGAGTACTTCAAGGGCCATGACTTGCACATATAGACACTTTAAAATCACTTACTAAAAGTTACTCTCTAGAGGCAGACAAATTACAAAGATATTCCTCTTCCCTGACATTGGGTTTATAGTCAGTGAAGGACAGTGGAATTTTAGTCCCTCATGTGCCCCTGTCAGGGTACTTTTTCACAGTATATAAACAGACTATCCTATAGGGCACTTTTAACGTGGCCAAGGCCACAGGCATCTGAAAAAACACTGCAGACATCATTTCTTCAGCACCAGAAATCTCTCTAGTTTCTGCCTCCCAGTCTTTCTTCAAATATTCACTCTCTTCTGGTCTCTGTAGTTCTCTCCATCCCACTAAAATGAACCAAGTTCTCCCTTCTCTGGCCAGTGATTCTCAAACTTTTTTGACTGAGGCCACCGTAGGTGAGACAAAAGTCTCCAAGACTCACATACTCCAGCCTTTCTTGCTTTTCAAAGAACTGATAAAAAGGTAAAAAAAAAAAAAGAACTAATAGCAATAAACTATTGCTAGGCAAACATATTATGTTATGTATAAAGTATAAAGTATAAAGTATAAAATAAAAAAAGTATTATGTTAGTATCTATTTTAGCAATATTGGTATGGATTATTCCTATATTTATTGCAATCCATATTTGTTTTAAAGTTTGTCATAGAAAATTTATAGGTTGGGTAGTGCCTGTGGCTCAAAGGAGTAGGGCACCGGCTCTATATACCGGAGGTGGCAGGTTCAAACCCAGCCCCAGCCAAAAACTGAAAAAAAGAAAATTTATAGGTCATAAATTATGTCAACCTACATAGATATCATTATCCTACTCTAGGGTTAACCAAACAGTCCACCTCAAACAAAACAATGATGATAAAGGTAAATGAAGCATAATTTATAATTTAAAAGGCTCGGCGCCTGTGGCTCAATCGGCTAAGGCGCCAGCCACATACACCTAAGGTGGTGGGTTCGAATCCCCAGCCCGGGCCCGCCAAACAACAATGACAGCTGCAACCAAAAAATGGCCAGGCGTTGTGGCGGGCGCCTGTGGTCCCAGCTACTTGGGGGGTGGAGGCAGGAGACTCGCTTGAGCCCAGGAGTTGGAGGTTGCTATGAGCTGTGATGCCATGGCCCTCTACCCAGGGGGATAGCTTGAGGCTCCGTCTCAAAAAAAAAAGAAAAAATTTATAATTAAAAAGCAGGAATAGAAACCATTGAAAAGCACAACCAACTCAATACAGCATTGATACTGGTAACAAAGCAATCTTCCCTCA